>RHDR01000488.1:0-24269 GCA_009806295.1 Davidsoniella neocaledoniae
GAATTTTTCTCCTTCGTCGTGGGGTTTTCAGAGCGACCAGCACATAGTCCTAATGCTGCTGTCCATTCTTTTTATCTTTTTAGACACTTGTCTTCATTGATGCATCGAGTTATGAGGCCTTGAGCCCGACTTTTTCCCCTCTCGAGGGATGTCCTCACCAACAATCGCCCCCTTTTCACCACACTCTTTCGTGATCGCTGGTCTCCCGAGTCGCTACACACTACAAAGCTCAGGGAGACACACTCACACTCGATGGATGGCCTCTTTGAAGGTTCCCGATGCCTAACCCCGTGGCTTAGGGCTGGTTTATGCGGGTCTAATTCTTGGGGAACGGTATTTGAGGAGAACTTTAAGAGGTTAGCTGAGGATCCCTTTTGCCTTTCGCCAGCTAGAAGAGGAGGAAAAATTGGAAAAGTACACCAATAGCTATAGCCCAGAGCAAGGACAAAACCACGCGCAATCCGCCGGGACATACCCCCGTGCCGACAGCCGCCGGCCTTTCGGACTAGCTTTTCGTAGTCTGTGTTGTACGGTAAAACCACCAGGCAGCCAATCCTGGAACCCCGCAGGCCTACCCTCGGGTTGTGCTAGACAGAGAGCTCTCTTGGCCTCAGTGCTGAACCCTGAAAGTTATAAGCGAAGTTCGGTCTATGCACACCTGCATTTGCTGACCGCTCGGGAGTTGGTTGGAGGGTGACATCAAGCTGACGCTTCTGCCCGGAATATGCCGTCGTATTGCTGCGAAATAATAGTAAGTAGACGTTAAGTAATAAACCAAATCTAACTGTACGTAGACTTTAAATTATAATCAATTAATCAAACAAAACAGGCGGAGAACATGCGCGCTGTGCGGCTAGTGCTTAGTAAGTATATGCATATTTGAGCACCTGCGGTGGAAAGTGTCGATTTATATATGGTCTGCATGGCTTGGATATAGGCATCGAAGCGTGCTATGAAGGAGGTATCGGAATTTTCTGTGAATGCAAGAGTGGAGTTATGTTCAGTGAGTCCCGTCATGTATGTATAGATACATTCGTAGAGAGTGATGATGCCGTTGAAACTGAGGATGCAGACAGGGACTGGTGCACACAAACAGGAGCTTTTCCTCAAACCATGCCTAGAGCATGCTGGAGAGTTTTATGGCCTTTGTAGGCATCTACCTGTGTGTTTTCAGAGTCTGAATACGGCGAACCAGAATGATAACCTATAACAGCGATGCTGACAAGCGGCCCAGTGGTATATGACTCTCGTAAAGAATGATAAGAAATGGAGAATATGTTATGGTGTATGAGATACTGGGTTTGTATGATACAACGACGCCGGGAAGAGTTTGAAAAAGAGAAGTGAAAGAAGATGGAATGCTGGCTTTCAAGTAACAAAAAGAAGCAGAGAAGAGGCTGCAACTTGTATATGATTTGCCTTTAAAGCTAGTATGTGTTTCCGGAGAACTCGAACCATGTGGTTCTCTTCTCCGCAGACTTGATTCTTACGCACTTTGGTCCTAGACCTAAAGAATGACGACTTGTCTCGGAGACTTAGAATTGAACGAATGGAGAACTTTTTATAAATATCGAGCACATAGAAAGCTTTCTTTAAGCTTACTTTACTTGCATCATTGGCGGCTATACTATTTCTGTTCTATATGAGTGAAGATGGATTTATATTTCAGATGAGGTGTTTTAGCATGAAAATGAGCCTCAGCAAGCGGTCAACATGTCTATTTGGTATGAAGACAGAGGGGTGAAAGAGAAATACACTAGACTATTGTCTTCTTTTATAAGTATCTAGACAGTATGAGGGGATATAAAGGCATATGAAAGAATTGGAAAAAATAGAGAGGGAGGAATTGGAGGTTAAGTGACCACGAGAAAATTAAGCGAACTAAGTCAAAATCTAATAGTGAAATGGAAACAATTTTGGTCTGAAGTGGGTTAGTCGTTTCCTCAAAGAAAAAATGGGTTGCCCACTTTTTCAACATTACGAACTGACTAGCGTTGAAGTGACCTCTAAATAATGGTACACAATGAATGATGAGTTTTGTTCGATTTTTTGTGATCACATAATTGTCGTAATGTCTTCTTTGATATACCTATTTCTAGTCGACTTTCTATTCCGTTTTATGATTTTATGCCTGGGAAATAAACATCCAGGGAAAAAAGGCGGTAAGCGAGTAATCCAACTACCTATTTGACTTCCGCTGAAGACCCACTTTGAACGACATAGGAAAATCACATATATGGTTGTACATAGGCACAGAAGAGGTGAAAAAACCAGAGATTTCATAGAGAATTTATTACAAAGTTATGGCAAATGGGATGGAATTAAGATATGAGAATGATCGAAAATATTTGAATAAAAAGTAAAGTTAGTGAGATTTCATAGCAAAAAACTTGAAAAACAACAATATGAAGCCCATACCAACAAAGAAAACGCCGCATGTTCATACTGAAACTAGAGCAATAAAAAGAAAAAAAAGCAGAGAAAAAAAACCACCGAAGTAATTATATCTGCACATATACTCATACCTGCGCATTTTCACGCAACTTCGCGCGTCTCGCAATAACGACCTGTGATAAAGCGATAACACTGATATCACCAATGATTTCAAACATGACCATAGCGATACCTGTATTATCCTCGATCCATTTGCGTAACCAGAATCCACTGAATGAGTCAAGTCCATAAGCCAACATTGACCGTGCAGCATCGATATTTCCTGGCTTCATCTCTAGTCTTTCTTCTAGTGCTGTGCAAATGGCCTCGCTGAGGCTAGTGATATCATCAACATCGAGCTGCTTCTTGTTGCCATCTATGTGACCGACATTAGATGCATTATTCTGGTCTAGAGGAGATAGATACTGCGTGTCTACCATTGAAAGTTGATGCCACAATGGAATACCCCGCCAGTAAGCATCAATAGGTTTAAGTTGTTTGATTAGCCCGCCACTACCAAGGCCTAAGGCCACTATAGGCGGTAGCTGCATGTTGTCTTGGGGTCGACCGCGTGTGTCCTGATCTGCGGTAGAAGCATCGGCTATAGCCATGCTCACGACTTTGAGGAAGTCATTATGACGGATACCATAGAACCCACTGGCTTTAAGACTGCGCATAACTTGCGGGTCTCGCTCAATCATACCGGGCCCCATAACGGGACCGGGAGCAATTGCTGTGGCGCGGATGCCGCGTACACGGAGCTCAGCTGTGAAGGCGTCAATATATGTGTTTCCTGTAGCATAATTTGCTTGGCCGCGGTTGCCAATGATCCCAGCAGCACTCGATAGGAAGATGAAGAATGGCATCTGGGACATTTGGGTACAGGAGAAGACAAAAGCAGAGACAAGATTCTGGGTCCCTTGGATCTTGGGCTGTGCTGCTGTTGACCACTGTTCTTGTGTCATTCTGGAGAAACTCGAGTCCTGAGTAATTCTGTTAATATGGAGTCTACACAAAGATAATAGCATTTGATGGGGGTATCAACTTACTCGTAGTACGCCAGCACAATGAATAACTCCCTTCACATTTACCGATAATCGCTTGAGACCCACTACGGCAGATTCTAGTTGATTGCGATTTGTCAGATCAACGGTTATAGATGTATCTTAGCACCTAGATTTTGTAGTTCAGTCACTAGAGCTGCATTTTCGGCATTGATTCCAGTTGAACGTGACATGAAGGCTATTTGGCGAACGCCTTTTTGAACGAGTAGTCGACCAATACTTCCAGCAAGACCACGCGGTGCCCCGACAATGACGTACATGCTTTCTGCGCATATAGTCTTCTCGACGTCAGGCAATTGACTGGGAGATACTTGCTTTGGGGTATAAACTAGCAAATGGTCCTCTTCGTGTGCCTGCAGATGATATCGGATGGACATCCCAAGAGTTGAGAAGTTGTTAGTAGGCCCATAAAACTTTAGGGTAAGCTTATTAGAGTCGTGGAGAGATTGAAACAGGTCAATAAACCGTGATATTAGAGTTGGGCTTTTGTTCATGTGGTCTATAAGATCCCATCTGATCTGCTCCTGGGCAATGATATCAAACCCGTGAGATGCTTGGTGCTTGCTGAGGATGACTTGAAAGTGTTTGTGACCTGTGAAACGTGTCAGCAAATGCAATATTACCCTTTTAAGAATGCACAACAAACTTACAATTTATAGAAATAGAATCACGAGATACGTGCTGGAGATTAATCGTCTCTCTTGTGACGTCGAAGATGACATCAAAACCACTGGGGAGTAGGGCTGCAAAATCTCTGGAAATGATATTTTCATCATGAATTCCGGCTGCTAGAGCTACAGAACGATCGCATGACTCTGCTAGACAAAAGATATCGTATCCATACACTCTACCAACTTCAATAGCTGCTTGCCCCTCAACTCTAGTTGCATTTAGAATGAGTAGAGTTTTCCTCTTCGGATGACCATTTGCCGAGAGTATACAAGGAAGTGACTCGTCACTAGCTAGTCCGGCGATGGCAGTAATGTAGGCGTTTAAGCTGAAGAAATCCGAGTCCTTTGACCATGGACGAGTGAATGCTGAAGAAACTATGGACTGTGATTGGGTATCAACTAAATACCTCCGATTCATTAAGCCAACAATGTGAGTTCCATCTTCGCGCACACCAAAAAAGTCAATGCCTTGAACTTCCATAGTTCTACTAACATGGGATCCATCGTTGCGTCTTTGATCGACGTAGTCCCACTTCTTATGGACGCGAATCTTATGTAGTTGCACAGGTACTCTGTCTGGTAGGGCTAATGTAGAATGTTGAAGAGGTTTGTCAACTTGTTTCGATGGAGTTTCAATAGTTGCATTGACCTCTGGTATAAGTTCTTGCCGCGGGATGAACAAGACGCCGTTTATTTCGATGTATTCCTTATCAGGAATCGAACGTGACGGTGCAAAAACCTGCACAGCCACGGACTTGACTAAGTCAATAGAGCGAAGAGATAGATGATGTCTAGGGTCGATTGACAAAACGCCCAACTTTGTTGGACTTCCCTCTGATACAAGCGTCCGTACAACACCAGTGACTTGTGTACCACATAGAAAGTTTGACAAAGAAGGGCTAGTGACAAATAGTACACCGGCAGTTCTCAGTGTCAAGTATTGCAAGGCAGCAACCGAATCAGTCGCCTTCCAAGCATCAGGGGACGTGGTGAGATACTCGAGGGAGATGACAAAAACACCGTCATTATTCCCACGAGAACTATCGAGTGGCCCAACTGAAACAGTAGAAAGAAGACCCGAAGATGAAAATTGGTGCTGCAGAGACATGGCGAAACTAACGACATCTGGCGGCTGGTCTACAGGGGTTACGATCGTAACTCGGTTACGGAACTTGGGAATTGGTCGTGCACCAATGAACGTAAACTCCTTCGAGCCAATAGAAACTTCTCCGACACGACTGAGATCAACACTGCCATGCTCAGAGGCTAGATATGGGCATATGAACCTGCGACTTCCCGGAACGATTAGAGCACCATGCTCAGAAAGCATTCCTTGGAATTTGGAGACATCAAGGCCGTCAACACGAGAGAGGAGTATCAAGTCAATGTCATTTTCCGAGTCAGCGCTGCCCTCACGGATACTGTACATAGTGTCTGACCCCATCATGGTATTCAGACAGACATTGGAGGCGCCGGGAATCTTGTACACTGTGATGGATGATCGTCCATGGCCGTTACGTGAGATACTGCGAACAACTTGTGCCGATTCCTCGGGAACCCAGCCATACAGTAATACTGATAGAGTAGCTCGTTTGAACAACAGGACATCAACAACGCTATCAAAATACGAGCCGGGAATAGGCGCATAGGTTGCAGCATCCGGTTTCCAGACCGTTGTGCTTGCCAAGTTTCGTTGTAGCGGCAGCCATTCCGCAGGCAGTTGCAGCGGAGCAAGTTCGATACCGCTCATTATGACGACGGGGGCTTCCGCTATCGGATGAAGACCACGTAGCATAGTGATAGAGCCGAAGTAGCTACTACGTTTTCCATCGCCGACAGATAGCTCACCAATACCACGGAAGCGGTCGCCTGGACACATATCACCGAGGCGGCCAGAGACAAGAATGCGCTTGATCATAATAGGGACCATGAGCTTGATGTCGTCCGTATTGAATAAAGAATGTAGCATTGCGTCCAGAGTTGCAGGATGGATAATATGGGCAAACTCGTGCTGGTATGGCATCACAGCCTTAGTATCTGGCACGCTGATAGTCACTGTCTGTGCACCCTGTGGACTCTTGGCAATGGCACTGACATTACGGAACGTTGGGCCGTATTGTAAGCCGATGGACTCGAGGCATTCGTATAGTTCCAGTGGACTTGCCATCTCAGTGCATGCTGTCATCTTGCTCTGTATAATAGTCGTAGAGGCGTCATCCTCAGGAGACTGCAGTGTATTCTCAGTTGAGAGAATAATTCTTAGGCTGCCGGTGGAATTACGACGCATCGGCTGTGATAGAGTCCGCGAATAGATGGAGAACTCCCAAAGGCTGTACTGGTCACTATCATCGACGAGGCGCAGAGACAAGAGACTCTCTAGCCCGTGAGAGTCTTCAGGCACTACCATGGCGTTATGGATAGTGAAGTTGGTGATTTCCTTGTCAGACGCCTTGCAGTTATCTCCAGCAACCAGCTCCGTGCTAGCCTCCAAGACCATGGCGATCATGCCGGCCGCTGGGTAGAGAATGGCGCCCTGGACACGATGATCGGCCATCCATGGATTCTCGGATAATCGATGATAGCCGCGCCACCTCATTTCAAAGGGGTTGGAATCAGGCAGCCGGGCACCGATCAAATCACGTCTTGGCCATACCCGATCGAGATGGGCTGATGTTGAAGCCGGCTGTGACCAGTACTTGGTGTCATGATTCCAAGCATATGATGGCAGATCAGCGAGGCAATTTAGTGATGGTGCTAAAGTTGGCGTGGCGGAGCGTAACAGCACCCGGGCCATGTCTACTTGCGCCCCTATAGCCCAGAGATTTCCTAGTTGCTGTAGAACCTTCATCTCAGTGTCCTGCTTTTGGGCTAGCAGGGAAATATAGGGCGGCCGGGTGCTTCCGTTGGGAAGACGGGCAGAGACAGTGTCCATAACAGGCGTCTTCATACCTCCGCCAGTTCCAACTTCAATGAAGGCCAATGGCTGGGAGGTTGACTTGTCCATTATCTTGTTAACTCCGGCTAGGAATTGTACTGGATCGTGCAGATTGTCGCCCCAGTAGTGGTTTGGCAGGGTACCACTGTTCAGCTCTTCACCGAGTAGAGTCGATACCATTATAGGTGCTTCAGCACGATCCGCGTCAGAGAAGCAGACAGAATCCTTGGAACTATCATGTAGTGATAGACTGCGGACATATTCGTCCGCAATGATTGACATATCGGGAGAGTGGTATCCGCAGGGAACCTGGAGGACGCGATGGAAGATCTTCTCGCTCTTTAAATGCTCTACAACGATATCAATCTCTTGAACGCGACCTGAGATGGTCACTGAGCGTGGGCTGTTATTACAAGCGACGACGATGTGGCTTCGATCCAGACCAAGCTTGGCCAGCAACGTCTTAGCAGTAACAAAGTCTAGGCCTGCCGAGACCATGCCTCCTCTCACTTCAGGAGCGCGGATAAGAAGTTCACGGATGGCAACTCCACGCAGGAAAGCACATGACCAAGCAAACTCGCGAGATATCTTGTGCGCGGCATAGGCAGCTGCGATCTCACCCGACGAGTGGCCAATGACGTAATTAGCTTTGACACCCAATGAAGAGAGCAGATCGATACACGCAATTTGGACGGCAGTCGTAGCAAACTGGGCCATATCAACCCTAGTGATGGTGCTAGACTCTCTGGGTTCTGCTAGGGCGGCTTCAAGATCGAAGCTGTTGCCTAGATACGCTGGATGCTGGTTGATGAAGGCGTTGGCCTCGGCGATGCTTTTGCTGTAGACACGGAATCCACGCAAACTCTCGCCCATTTGGGGCCAGATGCCACCCTGACCAGAAAATACGAAGCAGATCTTTGGCGGAAGAGCCGACGCGTTAGTGAAGTTGGCCTCAGCCGAAGCCTCTCGCAGCTTAGTTTGTAGAGAGACGAGCGAGTGTGCTGATATAGCCACGCGAGTGCCCAACCGTGTGCGTCGTGCCCCTAGCGTGTAGGCGAGATCGCGGAAGTAGGAAGGTGAGCTGAATCGAGTTGGCGGCGTGAGGTGATCAGCCATATTCTGTAGCATTTTCTTAAGAGAAGCGGCGTCGTTGGCTGACAGAACAACCAGCTGCGGTGATAATCGGGCTACGCTCTGAGGTTCTGTTTGACGGCTGATATCGGACCGAACCATCTGTGGGCAGTTTGCCACAACAACATGAGCATTGGTACCACCAAAGCCGAAGGAGTTAATACTGGCCTGACGACGCTGGTGATTCTTTGGCCAAGGTAGGATGTCTAGTGGTACCCGAAGATCGAGATCTTGTAGTTTGACGTCCTCACGAGGCTTTTCGAAGTTGATATTGGGTGGAATCTGTCCCTTCTCAACAGCAAGCACAGCCTTGATAAAGCCAGCCACGCCAGCTGCACCTTCAAGATGGCCGATATTAGTCTTCACAGAACCGATAACTAATGGCTCGCTGTGTGATGGCTGACGTTTGCGGATGGCATTGGAGATTGCCTGCATCTCCGTCTTGTCACCAACAATTGTTCCTGTGCCGTGACACTCGACATAAGCAGTGTCGGCAAAGTCGAGGCCATTACGCTCATAGACGTCTCGTATATTGGTCTCCTGCGAGTTAGGGTTGGGCATTGTGATTCCTATGGTAGTCGGTCAGTCTAGTTCTTAATCCTCGAATAGATCCCTCGTCTTACCTGATGTTCGACCGTCTTGATTAACACCATGACCAACGACGTCAGCTCTGATAGGGTCATTATGTGCAATAGCATCTGATCTGCGCTTGAGAATCACTACTCCAGCGCCTTCTCCGCGACCATAACCACTAGCTCGTGAATCAAAAGCGTAACACTTGCCGTCAGAGCTAAGGAAGCCCATGGATGACATTGGTATCATTGTATCTGGAACCAACATCATGTTCACGCCACCCACAATAGCCTATCCAAGGTTAGTACAGAAATATGGTCTAAGCTCAAAATATTGCTAAAGGCTCACCATATCAGCAGAACCAGACTTGAGGGACTGGATAGCAAGATCCAGAGCCACGAGACTTCCGCTACAAGCTGTGTCAATGGTGATGCTTGGACCTCTAAGGTCAAAGCAATATGAAATACGGTTTGCTAGAATGGCAGTTCCATTTCCTGTGGCTGATAACTCTGGCTGAGCATCAATATCCCGTAGGGAAATTGCTTCGTAGTCTAATGCACTAGTCAGTCCGCCAAGTCCCATTAACCGACGATCATATATCTCAACATGAACTTACCCTTCACGAAGGATGCTATGTAGACCGATGTTCGAGAACCGCGGATCTCGTCCAGTGTGATGCCAGCTATGCGCGAACAAATTAGAATTCTATATATCTTCATAGTGTTCTTTTCTTTACGTCTATCGTAGCTTGTATAACGTACCATTTTCTAGGGCCTCATAAGTTACCTCTAGAAGGATCCGTTGCTGAGGATCCATGGATCGCGCAGCAGCGGCTGGAACTGAGAAGAACTTGTTTTTGATGTAAGTATAAATCCAACGAAAAACTCAAAGTAAGGCGGATATAAAACTAACAGAAGCATCAAAATCTGCCGGGTCGCTCTTGAGGAAGTGGGCGCCCTTGACTGGTATCTACAGTTAGAAACACAGTATTAGTATTTATATCTGAAAGAGTTCTAGTAGTGGCTAGGTCTTTTTATATACATACCGTGCCCTGTCTTTGGGGGTCTGGATGGTAGAAGCCTTGAGCATTGAAGCGGTTTATAGGGCTCCAACCGGACTCCCTCTGACAAAGCATATCCCAAAGGCGACTAGGCGACGAAGCACCGCCCGGAAAGCGACAGCCCATGCCGATGACGACAGCATTCTCGGGCTTATAGAAGGAAGCCATGACGATAGAGGAAGGGAAACAAAACTGCCTCTCTCTCCTCCTGTACAGTTGATTGTGTTCCAAGAGGCGACTGGCTATTGCGATGATACCACAGACAATAAAAGATGATACCAAACCTGGCGTAGTAGCAACAACCAAACTCAAAGAGAATACGCGTGGTGATATCTGGGATGTGTGTCTGTACGTAACAAAAAAGAGATATGAAGTACGAAAATAAACAAGGACTATATGCTTCAAAGAACAGGATAGGGTATCAAACAAGCAAAAGAAAAAGAAAAAAATATAGACAACAAGAACACTCAACTTAGAGGAAAGCAAATCTCTGAATAGAGTAGGTTTTCAATATCTCTCTAGTATCTTGATAGTGTCGTTACCGGCACGAATTGTCTACATATCAAAGTAATAAGATTAACGTTAGAAAAAGCCCAACTACTTTCTTCACCAACACAGTAAATGAGCCCCTTCAGTAGTAAGATCAGGCCTATTTGGCGGGACATAATAAGTCTTAACCAAAGCAGCATGGACGGTGTTTCACACGGACTGTATTTACTGTCATCTAGGGCGGATCCCACTTACTTGGTATGATATCAGAAGTAACGGCAGAACCTAGATATGTTTGCTTAGTTTTTTCTTTTTCTTTTCTTTTCTTCTTGGTTTTAGTTACTATTCAAAAAGAAAACAAAGAATAATTGTAAACAATACACCAAGATTTTTTAAGTTTGGGAGGACAATGATCTAGGAAGGATCTGAGAGACCATGGAAACCTGTCAATAGGTCTTTTTTGGTGACGAAGACGGGATTTCGTCTATATGAAGAGTGACTTGGAACCTTTGCCAAAGGCAGAATGGAACGAAAGAGAATAGACAAGCAGTATAACAGTATGAACAACAAGATATTGAGTGATCAAGCCAAGCGTTTCAGTGTACCTCGCTTTTGTGTATGTAGGAGATAGAGAGCAATATGTCGAATATACAATGAGAAATTATACAGAATCAGAGCAGATTCTCATAAAACAGGTAGATTGCTAAAGAGGCTTGCAAAGCGTTAAAAAAGGCAAGACAGCCAAAACGATAGGCAGGTAGACAAACAAAGAGTAGGAAAAGAAACACGAGACGTTTTTTTGTTGCTGATATTTGCTGGGGATGAATTATATTAGAGTTCAGGGACAATAAAAGAAAGAAGATTTGTAAACGGGCTGGATTAACAAGTTGAACACAAAGCTAAAGCTGGAAGATGCCTTCCTTATGTTAGTTTAGGTTGACTGCATGAACTGTCCAGCGGAATGGCTTTGGCCCCCAAGATGCAAACATATATTGCAAAAAATAGTATTTATCAAAAGGAATAGCTACTATCCGTGCTCGAGTAGTCATGGACTGAATTATAGGGCAAGAATATACGAAGATTTACATCTGTTCATATCATAACATTGCAATGAACCACATATACCTCGGGTGTACTTGGACTAAAGCAGGCAAATAATTAGCTTAGACACTACTGGAGAGAGCCAATATTTTAGTCACGGCGCACTTCGTGATTCATTCGAAGGGTTGCCTCTTTCTATTCTATCTCTCTCATATAGCAATATACTCTCTTTCTATCTTCTTTCTCTAACAAAAAGACAGTACAATATCCCCTTCTCTCCTCCTTCCACCCCCCGTCACCTCTAGTTTTGAAGAGCGTCGATGTCTTGCCGTCTCCTTGTTTGGGCAAAGACTATCCAGTCCAGTGAACTTATCAAGTTTCATCAATTAGGTGACCAGTGGTTATCTGTGATTGGGATTGACATCACAGAAACGGTGCTAAAAGTAAAACAAGAGGATTTCAGAACGGGAAGAGAAACTAAGAGTCCAATAGTCTATATCACATTTCAATGAATACTAACGTTCTTTTCGGAGATGGAGAATTACGAATAACAAGAAACTAACCAACTATCGTGGCAAAATATACCTCCCAGAACAGACCTATCATAAGCTAAAGACATAAGATTCAGGCGAGAAGAACTAGGCATAACATGCAAGACTCGGTTACTGCTACTAACATTATTGCTAGTAGCAATACATGATAGTATTCGGAACAAGCTGTGTCAACTACCGCCGTCTCTCCAGTTAGTCGATGTCTTAGTATTGCAAGCTCACAAAGAAAAAGACCTCAGCGTCACTACAGCTGTAAAGGCCAGAGACATGAGGCCAACATGAAGCAATATCCAGGTCAAGTCATGCAGGCCTCTGAACTGCCACAAATAGAACTTATAACTCTGAACCTGATTTCCCTTCCATGCTGGCTTAGTTTACAGTTTAGGGGGTAACGTGAGTATTAGAAAGCAAGAGTCCGGGATTTTTGGATTGTAATTCACTCTCTTCAACACGAGGCCTGAATCCTATGTCTTGTAGCCTTGCCCAAAATGGAAATCGATGCCGGCAACTATGATATGGGCAGTTACAGACGGTCTTTCCGGCTTCACAGGCAGGAAGACGCGGGACGAAGGGAAACCACGTCTTAATTTATGTTAGTTTTGATGTCTTTGTGTTTGCTGCAGGACTGAAAGAAGAGAAAAAAAGCAAAAAAAACAAGGCATGTATCTACCCGCAACGATGTTTTTTTATATTCCTATCTTTCAAGTATCAAAGAGAGCCAGACTATGAGACAATACTCTATGATTTAGAGCTAACACTAACGGGTAATAGGCCAAACATCAAGTACTTGTGGCACGAGTTTAACGTAGTATACTGTTATGTTTATGGAATGTGATAGATATCAATTACTACTTAGCTAGCCAAATCACGTCCCACTTGAAATGATTAGCCACTACTTTGAGTCATTTCTTTTCATAGTTGAATTCTTTATATCTTATCCTCTACCCTCGCCTCTCAGCCTTCGGGATATATTGCTCAGCTAACGTATCCGATCCGAACGACCTCACCGCATCTTAGCTTAGTTCTAGCTTGTCTGGAACTGGAATGAACTAGACCCTTTCAGTCAGTCAGTCCGTGCGTCAGTCCAGTGTAACGTTCAAGTGACAGGCTTGATATGATGGATAGTACAGGATTGTCACACACACACACACACACACACAGTGCCAGCGAGAGCCCGGTCACTTTTCTCTGGTTCTTTTTGTAGCTATCACACAGATCCATGTTGCAGATATAATGCGTATAGAATACAAATATGCAATTATGTGAGGATAAATCTACGTTTTGGATTAGGTTAGGTTCATACTACGTTGTTGCATGTTCTTCTCACTGACTATTATTAGGGTTTGTAGCCCTATCATAACTACATACGATATTGAATATTCGTACTATTGTTACAACAGAATCCTTAAGTTGAACCATGGGAAAATAGACATATGACACTTACAACATCAGCCAAACTTCATCCAACCACAACTTGTTGAATCTTGGTTTCATCTCAATGGCCAATATATGTTTCTTGGTTTTTACGCCCGATTTATCTTTCTTTGTCTAATACCAGAAACTAAGATTAGAAATGGCAAATATACTTATCCGCTTTCAAAAAAACCTACGTTTTATGATAGTAGACTAGTCATGAAGTCTCCAATCTTCTCTCAATCCTAAGATATTTAATTGCTTCTTCTATTGGATGAGCGTATAAGACAATATTTGGAATTAGATCAGCTGTCTTTGATGGATCGTATCAAAGGCCTCGGGTATCAACTTTTAAATAATTTCTCCTATCTTGCGTGTTGGTGGAGATATCAATTGTGATAGCTCAATATCTAGGCCATTTACTGACTAGTAAGTTGTTAGTTTGCGTATCTGCGCAATATACAGATAGGTAAACTGTGATAGCCTAGTACATTCTATCTATCAATACGGTATTGCACATTAATTCATTGACGGAAGTGTTTAACTAGAGGTCTTCTTTTGACAGCTTAGCTCTCTTGTATTAGTGCAGTGGATTTCCCACAAATGCGTTTTTGTTGTCTTACCACCTACTAATTGTACTAAAAAAACCTCAAGTTAGCGTTCCCGAAACGCCACCCGTTAGTCACCGACCCAAGAAAAGCATTGGGACAGGGATGTTAGTGCGGCATACAACCTATATTATAGTTACTATGGACATACTTGTCAATTTGTTCCTCTCATTATTATGTGTACCCTTTATAATTTGAGTCAAGTGTTGGAAAACATCTGATATCAAGCACAACTTAATTGCATATAAGTACCGACTATTTGAAATACAAACTGGCCTAATTTAAGGCCATTGTCACAGTCAACATATAGACAAAGCCAACCTGCATGTTGTCACATTCCAGTGTAAGAGACGCTAAAATGTGTCAGTAAGGCCAGTTCGTCTCATTTATCCAAATCCAGCCTAGCTTGAATCCATCTACATACCTTAACTAACAGCACATGGGAAATGGATTTACACCTCGCAGTAGAAAGCATTTTCTCGCCACCGACCTTCCAATGGCCAATTCTAGTCACAAGGCAAAATTTATTCTTAAAGGTATCACAAATTGAAGCACAGCGTCTTACAAAGATGCGGACGAAATCTTGGTATACTTTTTCACCTTACTTCTCTGTTTAATCACTTGTTTGGAGACAAGCAAAATGTAAAAATGTGGTGTTCAGATAAGTCATAATCACACTACGCCTTACGCCTGTTTTGCACCATTGGTGCCTGTCACATACCATCAACTTGACCAGAGATGCCAAGCGACCGGTTTTTCTAATAGCACGTATTTGCTTATCTACCTATCCCAACTAAGATCTAAAATTCCAATATATTAACATCATTATGAGAAAAAAAGATCTAAGAGGTTCTAGAACTATGCACATACTACCGAGGCATGTATATAATCCAGATATATTCAAGCAAAGTAGCAAATAATCGGTAGACTGTGTCGTACCGCTGGGTAGCTATACATATGTATATTTCGGCTGTAGCTTCTTAGCTTCTATCACACGGCATAAACTCAAACTAGGCAATGATTGTATTCTACGTTTACCAGTAATTATATTAGGTTTATGTGCTTTACAGGGATGCTAGCGAGTTCATCATCATGACTACATAGAAAACTAGTTTGTGTTTAGAAATAAAATTCCCCTTACTCAAGTTTCATTTTTGACGCTACTTTGAAAGGCGGTCAAACAGAGAGGAGTCTACTATATATATAATAAGATCATAAACCTGACGAATCATGAGCAAGAAGTCGTGGATTTAGAAAAGGCGGTAATCAAAAGCTCTAAATTTTGTATCGTACAACAGAACTGTACATATAGTTTATGTAACATGAGATATTGTTACCAAGTATTTATTAATTTCCTTCATGAATTATTATATAATAAGAACACGTTTCTATGCTACTTGTAAATGAGCTCAAAACAATTCTCCAAGTTCACGAAGAAAACATATAATGAAAACTAAAAGATTATACACTAGTATATAACGCATCAATATGCATGTCCCTAGACCACAATCTTCAATATACCCATGCCTATCATTTTTTTCATACATTCTTATAGAGTCCTATAAAATTTGCGCATACAATTGTTGGGCCCATGCTTGTTTTTCTTGTGTTGCCATACACGCTATGTAATTTTCCATGTCTGCCAAACCCCAAAATGTCGGCCTACAGTTCTTCAGAGTCAATTTTGATATTTTGAGATGTATCTCTTGCTTGGCATCGTGCTGCCAGACGGCCTCGTTTGATTTTTCTCCGATGTCATCCTATCTTAGGGTGTTACATCCCTTTCACTCACAATCTAAGTCGATGTGTTATGTGGGAACATATGTCGAAAATATCATTGGAAAAATAAATGAGTTTTATGTATGGTCTATCTACTTCTCACAGTCTGATATGCTGTCATTGGTTTGTACACCTACCATATTCAACGCTTGTTTAGATAGAATTGTTGGTGGCAAGGTATGACGAATCTATTAGTTAAATGAAGTATCAGACTATCCATTCATCACATAAAGGCCTTGTATTCAAGTTGTCCAGTTCTCAGTCATTACTGTATAACATATGTGTATGGTTGTAATGTCTTTTATATACTGTAAATCGGCTTATTATGTGTATAAGTCACAACCCTAGTCACATAATAACCCTAACAGCAACAAGATAGGTATCTTTACACATGCTTATACTGATAATTGGCACCTTTAATGTCATGTACCATAAAAAGAACTCCAAACTTATTGAGTTTTAATCAATTTCTAGTAATTTATATAGTTTGTATTCTTCTTTCTCTAAGCTTACCGGAGACTTTGTCAGAACTCGGTCAACATCCTACGATCCTTTAAAGCTCGGGGCTCCTGATCTGAAGCGACTATGATACTTGTACTGATTTTGGCTCTTATACTATTCCCCCTCTTCGTGTAGCGTAAAGTTTAAAGCCTAGTAGGAAAATAAAATATAACGAGTCAAAAGGAGCTAAAAAGGAATCAAAAGAAAGAATAACATATGCCAGTATGTTCCAAGAAGCGGCATTTTCGTCCAACATAGAACACAAAAAAACTAACGCTACAACTAAGTAGGGAAACATTACGCGCTAGAATTGGATTGATTCCAGAAAATGAAAATATGTAATTCTTTTAGATACAAAACTTGAAGATGATCTGCATATTATCTCAACTAATTACCATCTATGTCATGAAAGTGTGTAGAAGGGAATGATGAACAGGTCAATAGTGAAAACACAACATAGAAAAGCCCAAGTATCAATGCAAAAGACTATAACTTGTGATCTTTATACGACATCTATACTAAGTTGCCATCGTCATATATGAGCTCTTATAAGCCATAAATTTAGGGTTAATAATACTTTGAAGTAAGTATGAAACGTTGACCAAGGTTACACCCACAACAATCTAAGAGAATAAGGGTCATAACCCAAGACGGGCCGATGCTTTGAATGGCTTAGCATTGAAGTAAAGTTATGTCATAGATATGAAACAGAAATTTCAACCAAAAAGCAAAATATTAGAGTATTTCCATTATCATTTTCGTCACTCACAACATTAAACTAAAGAAGCAAAGATATACTTGTAGACATAAATACTGAAGCGACATATATATGGGACTACTAAGGAGCTTTATCTTCATATTAATGGTGCAACATGACAGGCTAGAAATAGCAGATAGGACATTATATGAAAACAAAGTATGAAAAAATGGGCCACAAAATGAATTCAAATGTGTTAAACAGCTGCCCAGGTGATATTTCAGGCGAAAGAAAAGTCTGTGAACAATCTCCGCAGTCTACTTTACGCCATAACTGCACGTGGTTGCTAGGAACATGCTATTGGTATCAGCTAATTCTTAACTGAACATCGAACCGGAACAGTGGATGATGGATACTTTCGGTCTGTTCGTATCTAGTGCATAATATCTGCTTGGCGTCTTCATGCTGTGGATAGTACATAAAATATTCTTTGTATAGATGCAAATACAGCATATATAAGTATATCTCAAACATCTGAACAAGATTAAAGAATGACAACTCAATGTATCTTCAAATGCGATGTGTAAGCACTTGGCCCGATCGAGGGCCTTATCACGTATCGTTCACTCGCTCACTTCAGATACCACAGTAGCAAAACGAGTCGCTTAGTCATTTGATTAGTGTAACCACATTCTCCTTGTCTCGCGTTCTGAAATTAATATCATCGAGACAAGGCTGGTTGAAGCGAGCCAGCTCGGTGGTAGGCTTATAGTAAGTCTCGCCTAGTTTTCCTGAAGAGCTATGCAAACGAGACGTGATTTACCACACAATAAAAATGGGACGGACTAGGTCTTTTTTCAGAGGAAAATTATCCGTAGAACTAATCTCATCTGTTAGTCTAGCTAAGCCTGATGATGGCTTGGTCGTCGTGTCACGTAAAAACTTGATCCAGAACCGTAATTGAGTTTGTAGTTTGTAAATCGCCAATTTGCGACTATACGTAGACTGTATAATGCCGCGTTGGCATGGCCCGTTTGGGTGATTCGTAGTGTATGTGAACTGATAAGTGATAAGATCATAGATCCAAGGCTATATTCTATGATTTAAGACGAAGGCAAATACTTATCGTTCGTCTAGGGAATAAGTCTCAACTGCAAAGCGGCCCATAGGCCTCGTAATAGTCAACTCCCTATGCCGTGACTCTAGCGCTTTCGAGACCGTTTCTAGACCTCGTAGTCCCACCGTGGAAGCCAAGCTTCTCCTCTCATCCGAGACTGGCACTTGTGATGGATGCATCGAAGCACGCCTATGACAGTGACGGATCAGATGTGATGTGCTGTGATGGTGGACAAATCCTAGCTCCTCCGCCCAACAAGGGACTAGTACCATTCTTGTAACGACTTAGTCTATGCGTTTGTCTCCAAAGTACGTTAGATTTATACTTGAAGCTAATTCAAGCAACGGCATTTTATTACACGTCTATTGATGATCTCAAGACTATCTTCAATAGTAAAAGAATCGGACGAAACTTACATGTTGAACAGCGAGACAAATCGCTTCTATTTTGTCCGGGATAGTCAAGAGAGATATCGATGAATTTTCGTTTCTGTTTCCTCACTTTTTATTCCCAATGTTCCACAGAGAATTGTGTAAAAGTACGCGGATCAAAAGCCAATAGCCAATATACTAGAACATAAAAAAAGCCGAAAATAGCGCTGGAACAGGATCGAAAAGGCACAACTATACGGCTCGTTTGCAGAGTAAAAAGCCTTTTCATACGAGACAAATCCGCTCAGGATAACAACAGAAGACAGGCCTTGTTGAACAAAACAAGGAACAGAACGCCCACTTGATCGAATGATTAAGGCACCGCGAGCAAAGGCTTCAGGACTAATGACTTACTGGGGTTCATAGCAAGACGAGCCACGTCGTACATCTTTTTTGGCCCATTTTCATCTTATCGTCGTTTTTTACATTATGCTAGTAGAGTGCAAACCCTCTTGGGCTTATTTGAAACGATAGAAATAGTGATCTAGTACAAAGGCTCATTAGAATGTTAAATGGCGCAGTTCTTGACTCCTCTTACTAAAGAATTCTTTCTCGTCCATTCTCTTGAGTTTGCTACTATATATAAAGACTCAAGTCCTTTGGCACCTTGTTCTGCGCCATTTGCATCCCAGAGTCCGTCTTTTGGGCCATTTTGCGGTGGTTCTGCAGAAATCTTTGGTTTATTCTGCATCACGTATGCTTTTCTCCCCAGCTGCACTTTTCCAGCTGCACCTTTTTCATTTGCGGCCTAAGCTAGTCACCAAAGGGTTGGTCACAATAGTACCGTTAACAAAGGTGCTACCATCAGCAATCCCGTATTTGCTGTTCAAGAGTGTCACAATATGGCCGCTGACAAATTGTTGACCAGCAATAAACACCGAAAAACAAAAATACCACACGAAGCCTATCCACGACGAAGAAGACGAGAATCGCCAAGACTAGTGTTTGCTTGTTCGTCTTGATTTCTTTATTGGTACCCGCTACAATAAGCGGGAAGACACCTTCTGATCGTGCATTTCCGTCCCGGATGCTTCTTTTTCTTTTATACTTGTCTTTGGCATAGGATAGAACGGCACGGAAGCTGCTCGTCCCAAAGATATAAACAAACTAAAAGAAAAAACGATAGTAGCTATCGTCCTCATTGACCTAGTATCCCCCACCTTGGTCCTTCCGGCTCTTTTGGCCCATCCTGTGACTGCAAATCGAGAGTCACCATCAAGCAGCTGCCCGTCTATATGCGATCCGTTGTCTTGCACTACTGGTAAGTTGGAATATGCTGTCTAACAAAGCAATGCAATGTAAATTCTTTTATAAAAAAATGGAAAAAAGCAATTAAGGGAGAGGCAGACTCTATTCGGAGCTCAAGGCGTCAAATAGACACTGCCACATGCATATCTAACTATCGAATTGAGTCAGCCATATTCTAAGTTTAGAAGGTATACTACTGTAGAGACCTATATGTTCTACATCTTTTGGTTGTTAATTGCTCAAAGTCTTAGTGACTAGCTTCGCCTATACCTACAAGAGCTTGTGTTGCAATAACATAGAGCCAAACCCATGATTTCTCCTTGGTTCCTTCTCACTTATCTACACACCTCCTAAGTTAAAGTACCCGATAGAACACCCACGACTGGTTCCCCTCTCCTTCCCTTAGCTTTCTTCTTATCAATCTTCAACCCTTCATTACAAGAATATGTAAAGGCTACCAATATCTGCATACGTCCATCGTCTTAAAGCCGTAGCCAGTGCTTACTTCCGATGCAATCTGCTATCACAAGCACCTAATTTCCATCCGGGCTTCGGGCCATATATGGCTCGTTGATTTAATTCCTCCCATATCTTAACCATACCATTTAGAGGCACTGAACCGGCTATTGTGATGCTATATTGGCCTGTTTCCGAGCTTCCTTGCGTCTCAATCAATATTTGTAATCTTGATGACCTCTGGACTTCCACCTATTCACCATTCAAACATCAATTTATCCTCTTATACTGTAAAGTTCCAGCTCTATTAGCTCTTCCTACCCTTTCCCAACCGCACCCACTCAGATTCTCACAAGAGATATTGAAGCATTCCTAATTCGTCTAAAAGAAGCCTTTTTTACCATTCCACTATCAGAACTACTTGTCCTCTGTATATATCGGGGCGTATGCGATATGTCACGTTGCTGATGTACAGTGAGTATATCGCATTCACTGTTTGCCGCAGACTGAAGCACGGATCTGATACGGATGATATACTAGTGCTTCGCTTGACCGTTCTCGCTACTTTCGGCTCCAGACATTATTGTCTTCTTCTCTTTTCACTAGCCAAACAATCTACTCTATCTCCATCACTCTTCTGTCTACCCAACTTAGTCTCTGTTATCTTTCCAAATCGTTATTCATGGTTACATCCTCTCGTCTACGGAATATCTGACTAACCTCTTTCAAAGCGTCCACACTCATAGAAACTGTCATAGTTGCAAACTATCTTCTAGACACCCCCCCCCTCTACAACAACGCAGTTATCACGAAGGGAGCTAGCTACTCACTATTCATATCATATCACTGAGCCCCTCCCTCTTCTGGTTCTTTTATCTTTGGCACTCACATTTTTATGCGGCCCAATCACAGTCTCAAAAGAAGAAAAGACGCTTGCTTGCAACCTCAACATCATCACATCCATTCTCGGTCTCTTCTTCCGCTTCGACTCTAGCTTCAACCAGCTGCATTCTATGCCCAACGCCAGAACCAACACGAAGCCCAATACATCTACATCGTCGTCATCAACACCATATCAACCTTCACCTTTTTGTGACACATCACAATCCCAATATAGCAATTGCCCGTTCTTACTACACCTTATCAGCCGTGCGCACCTGCCGGTTTCTTTCCTTGGTCAGCGACCGCAATAAGCAATTAGTTGATTCTTTCCGATCCGATTGCCGTCACCACCTCTCCGAGTTCCTGCCGTCAAAATCAGGCTGTGACTTTGGTTTCGGCTTTTGATTCTCCTTCTGATGCTAATTCGATTGGCGCAGCCTTGCCTATATTCAGCCCTTTTATCAATCTAACCGTTATAAAGCCTAATCAAGCGCACTCTTTTGGGGTTAGAGCCAGTTCGCTTGCCCTCAAACAAGGCTATTGGCGATTTCGTCTATTTGTGCGCTGCCTAGCTACTTGTTCACAAGCCTCTAAATATTGGTCTTCTCTTTGCTTTATCTTCGACTGTCACCATGCCGAATCCAACCGCTCGCTTTTCTCTTCCCTATCCAGATCTCTCGTTCAGTGATTTCGCTATTCTAACAGAGCTTCCTCGATTGCCAACGCCACCACCTATCATGGCTTCATTACAGAATGGTCAGAGCGCTGGCCCATCGCCTAGAGACCGGAGGAGTCATGCTACTACCATTGACATTGTCCACATAGAAGGCCCGCAGCTCACACGCTCACGACAGACTGTTATCATGGTTGGGTAAGTCTATCTCTATTCATATCTCTTCTTCTTATCTTATGCTAGAAGAGCGTGATTACGAAGTCCTGCTGACTAGTTCTGGCGACTAAGATGTCTACTTGGGCTATTTGTATCAAGTCTGGACGCAGGAATCGTCTCGACATCGCTAGTTACAATTTCCCGAGAATTCAACGACTCTATAAACACGTCGTGGATCATCCTCGCTTATCTACTGACTTACATGGGTTAGTTCTTCTATTTCATGTTCACCATAATAGTACATCATGCCCTTGCTAACTAACTAGGCTTTGCCGTGTGTATCTCTCGACTCAGTGATATATACGGTCGACGAGACGTCCTGTTAATTTCATGGGTCATCTTCAACTGCTTCTCCATGGGCTGTGGTGCGAGCAATAGCATGAAGCAGCTGTGAGTATATTTGTACCATGAACCAATATCACTCAGCATTAACGTTTCTTGTAGCATTATATGTCGAGCCTTTCAAGGCATTGGTGGCTCAGGCTTATACAGTCTTGCCCAGATTGCCGTTGTTGAAATGGGCCCTATCCGCACTCCAAGTTTAGTGGGCGCCATGATTGGCATCACACTTGCTGTGGCTTTAGTCTCGGGGCCAATTCTGGGCGGCATTATCTCCTACTATGCAGGATGGCGCTGGATCTTCAACATGAAGTACGTATATCCTACAAAGACAACCTCCACATTCTCTCATAGCACATGTACCACTAACGCCTTATCATAGCATCCCCGCGGGTATCGCCATCTCCATGCTCCTAACACTCTCCTGGCCCGTGTCCGTTCGTGAGATAGATTCTCCTCTAGGGCGCTATACGTGGAGTTCGTTTTCCAGCATTGACTTCATCGGCAGTGGCACGCTTTTATGTTCCTGCTGCCTCATAGTCTTTGTTTTGCAGCAGGCTGGATCTGGTGTCTCAACCTGGGACTCTCCAAGCATAGTCACTGCCCTAGTTTTCGCGTTCCTGTGTGCTATTGGCTTCGTGGTGTGGCAGGCTCTACTCGGCCGCCGTTATTTTGCACATATCGCACCAGTATTCCCGCTTAGACTATTTTTCCGCAGGGTGTTCATCTTCTGTGTTATGTAAGCCAAACCTGTTTTTCTTTATTTTTGATTCTTTCCTCCTTGTACTGCCCTATGTTAGGTTTCCTTCTGTTTTCTGGTTCGTCTTGTACTAACAATCTACCATAGTGTCACCATGCTATCAGGTTTCCCATATTTTGCTCTAACAGTTGCAATCCCTGAACGGTTCCAAGTTATCAATGGTGACACAGCTCTTCTTGCCGGCCTGCATCTTCTTCCACTTCTTGGTTCATGCGCTGTCGGATCTTTTATGGCAGGCGCACTGTCCAGTAAACGCAACAATACATCAGTCACTCTCATCATATCCTCGTGTCTACAACTTTTAGGACTTGGTTTGATGACAACCTTCTCAAAGGCAGACTCTGACGTCAGACCACAGTATGCCTTTCAAGCTATAATTGGTCTTGGGGTTGGTATGTGTTTTGGTGCGTCAACCATCATTGCAGCCCTTCAAATTCGCAATGAAGATCTCGCTTCTGCACAGGGTGCTGTTGCCCAAGCTCGTGTTCTAGGTGGATGTTTTGGACTGATCATGCTCACTATCGTCACCCACCTTCGCAGTACAGCTAGTGGTGGCCCGCTTTCTAGCCTAGAGCTTGAATCATCTACGCATATATCACAGGAGGCCAAGGAAGAATATGCTGACACATTCGCGCAAGAAACGCGCATAATGGTCTACATTGCAGTAGCCATGGTTCTAATTTCACTAATGGCATGGGAGAAAAATCCCGTTGAGATGTCAGTTCTAGCAGAACATCAGCATAAAGACATCCGAAATAGCACCGAGACAGCAACTGAAATGAGTGACATGGGTAGTATCCGCTCTTATCGGTCGCGGCGTTTCCACCTCTGATGAACCTCCTGTTAACAAGTAACAAACAGAAGGGCACTAGTTGCAGAAGGCGGAATAGCTAAGTTTCTCTTTGGTTTGTACAGGTCGCACACCATCTTGCTGTCAAAGACTATGTCTTTATTGCCAACTTCTTCATTTTATTTTCTTCAGTCTACTCAAGATGTTTACGATACCCAAGATTATCTTTATCCATTTATTTTCTATCAGCAGAACATCAAGATACTTGCCTCCACTACCTACAGCTACGTACGTCTGAGCATCGATCGATGTACAGCTACGTACGTCTGAGCATCGATCGATGTACAGCTACGTACGTCTGAGCATCGATCGATGTACAGCTACGTACGTCTGAGCATCGATCGATGTACA
>RHDR01000489.1:0-24071 GCA_009806295.1 Davidsoniella neocaledoniae
TTTTTTAATCTTCAGGTTGTCTTTAAACCTTCTTCATCATATATATTGTTTTATTAAGCTGTTTGGGCGTTCATCTATCTTTTTCTATCTATTAATATTTGATTTTTCTCTACCACCAATGAAGTTTGAAATACTATAACTATGTCTTGTGAAGTCTTTTTGGTTATCTCTTGTTGATCTCTTTTGAGATTTATTTTGTTTTGAAAATTTATGATGCTTATGCTCATATTCATATCATTAGGGTTATTACAATTTCCGCTTCATAGGGTTAGTTGTATTTATCATAAATTGTACGATCTTAGATAATGAGGAACTTGCTTGTCTGGCTAACACATTTGAAGTACATAAGTTATTTATTGATGCCATGACCCGTTTATTCATGTCTTCTAAGTCACTTAACTTAACTATAAATGGACCAATACAACGTTTTGAGCCGATGAAATGTGACAAGTCATGTCGCTAACTTGGAAAAGAGGATAGCCAAACCTCTCCACTGACTTACACGATGTATATGTATAAAAGTGATAGAAAATACAAACTGGAAAGAGAAATAACCTTTCGTGCTGAATCTCAATGCTATATCATGTGACCACCATTGCAGCATTGTTTCTACCAAAACTGTCTTTAATCTTCTTCTCTTTCTAGCTTGAGCTCTATCAACTATCATCATCAAATTCTATTTCCATTGCCACTTTCTCATTTCTTTTCTTTATGGCCATTATCTCTCGACGCTGAAACGCTATAATTCTCGTACTTTTCTTATCACATCGCTTTCCATAACTATTTCCTTCTTTACTAGTATACAAATTATCCACCAACCAACCAAAAACAAACATCCCATAACTCTCTTTTTATTGTTTACTTTATTAACTGCCTTCAAGTATTTACATTCGCAATATAAATTTCGAACTTTGAGTTTATATGGCCCGAGAAGCATACAAAGCTCTCATCTTCATCCTTTTCAGCCTTTGCTCGATACATTTACATACTGCCAGCCAACTAGTATCGGGAATTGACATCACACTGAGCCCAACTTGGCTGTTGTCTATGACTCTATTTCAACAATAGTGGCCCAAGTCCTTTTTGCTATTAACCTTTCAATTGCGAACGGTATCCTTCTAGCAAAGCCATGCCTCACATACAGAGCTCATATCGTCCTACGCGCCCTCCTCCTTCCCCTCCATTGACTATACCCGCGGTCGACCTAAAGTGCAAAACTCCAGTCACCGTCAACATTGGAGTCGGCCATGCAAATCCTCGTTCCTCTCCCTCTGTTCAGTCAAATATGCGAGGAAACAAGCCCTAGAATGACTTTGTTACAGCCATGAAGTCTCTAGGTCGTACACACGGTGAGTCGATTCTTATGTATGTCTCTCTCGAGGTAACATATGCTAACATGATGTTTGTCATATCCATAGAAACCCGGAACACCAAGCATAGTACAACAGCAACTAGTCCAGCTATTACAAGTCACCATCTGCAGGAGATGCAGCAGGCTAATTGTCCTCCCCAGGTAATTTATACATCTGCCAAGAATAGCAATACAAGAAGAGAACAGAAGAATATGGCTAGAGCTCCAAGAGGAGGAGATCGAAGCGTCATTGTCAAAGTATTTGATGGTGGCACTGTCAACCGCAACAATCTCCCTCAGAAGCGAACCATATCTGTCCGCCAACAAAAGCGCTCCTCAGATGGCTTTTCAGCCCGTGTTATTAAGTCATCCCTGCATCATCGAACCTTGAGGCCCTGGAGCTTCTTGTCATCGTCGAGCCTCACAATCGAGACAGTAGAGCGTGCCACCGCAGCCAAAGTCTACCTGGAATCATATCTTTACAACATACAAAATCGGCTTGACATGCGTGAACAGTTCAGACTCTACATGGAGAATGAGCTACAGGTGACTGACCACCTTAGTCCAGAGCAAAAGGTTCTGATGCGCATGCTATTCAACCAAGAATGGGCGTGGCATTTACGGGAGACTCGACATCTTATAGCACGGAGCTCGAAAGCTACACGTAAGTTGCGTCGGTCTCCTTTCATTGATGACTATGACCAGCTTCGCATTCTAGGCAAAGGCACCTTTGGGGTCGTGAAACTCGTTCGCGAGAAAGGTTTCAATAGTAGCAATCAAGTATATGCTATGAAGATTATTCGCAAAGCCAATATGCTCCGCTACGATCAAGAAGGCAATCTACGTGCCGAGAGGGATCTTTTGATTGCCGCCCAAAACTCGAATTGGTCAGTAATGTCTATCATTTTCATAAATGAAATGATAAGCTAACACATGTATCTATCTCTGAATCCAGGATTGTGCCACTTATAGCCAGCTTCCAGGACGCGTCTAGACTCTATCTAGTCATGGAGTTCATGCCTAGTGGCGACTTCATCTCGCTATTAGAGCGTGTTTGTCGGTTGACTGAGCCTGTTGCTCGTTTCTACATTGCCGAGATGGTTCTTTGCATTGAAGAAGCCCACAAGCTCAACTGTATTCACCGCGATATCAAACCTGACAACTTCCTTGTTTCGGCATCTGGCCATATCAAAATCTCCGATTTTGGTCTATCATTGACGGCCATTGGGCCCATGATGCTTCATATTACAGCGCACAGAGATACTGGATCCTTCACCAGATGCGAATGGATCTGCCTCGAGACGATCTATCTGTTCCCAGTCAGGATAGTCAGAGCCGTAACCGAAGATGGATCCGATCTGTAGAGTCTGGACTCAAGCGACATTCGCGTGCCCTCAATGATGGCGAGCCATTGCTCAGTTGGCGTGACAAGTTTGGAAAACGGCTTTCAGCTCATTCCATTGTCGGCACTAGTCAATACATGGCGCCTGAATTAATTCGTGGTGACCATTATGATGGCCGCTCAGATTGGTGGAGCTTAGGGGTTATTCTGTTTGAATGCTTATACGGATTTGCACCTTTCCTGTCTGAAAAGGGTAGAGACAAGACCCGAGAAAAGATACTGGTAAGTCTAATTATGATGGACTATGAGATTTCAATATGGGTTCCTCAGCTAACAATTTGGGCTTGCTTAGAACCACAAAGAAACACTGAAAATCCCAGAACAGCCCTTTATCAGCACTCGTTGTCGAGATTTCCTTCTATCACTTCTTCAAGACCAAGAGAAACGTATCACTGCAACCCTTTACAACTGCAAGCCCACTTCTAAATCGCGGTCAAACAACATCGAGTACAACATTAGCAACTTTCTTATCCCGCATGATGCCGATGTGATCAAGCAGCATAGCTGGTTCAGGTCAACAAATTGGGAGACTCTACACCAACAAACGCCACCATGGGTCCCAGATATCAAGAAGTCCGACGATATGACTTGGTTTGAGCAGAGCAAATTTATCAGCGATTGGTCAGACTCAGAAGACGATATCGACGAGACTAATAATCTCCCCAGCGTGACACGAGAAGAGGCACGGTCTATTCTTGCGGACCCTGAAGCTAGCCTAGACTCCGTTGTCGAAAACCTATTGTCATACAAGTACGATAACCGCGGTCTTCGCGCAGTGTGTCGTGAAATCGATAAGTCTGGTCTTGACAAACGGGATTGCTGTGACTTGAAGAAGTTCATTGTCAAGAATGCTGTAATGGAGAAACACCGGCCGCGAGATTTGTTCCTACGATCACGAGAAACAAAGTCCAAGGCAATAGCGTTGCGAAAGGAGATTGGGTTCTTAGACTATACCTGGAGGCGCAGACGAGTCTACAACTATAGTTCTATATTGTCGCCACCCGGAGGCTCTAGTAGCATTACCAACTTAGCCCAGCTTGTGCCATCTCCTTCTCATATCGCAGAGAGCGAGCGAGGTACAGCTATCATCTCTACTAATAATGCAACTTCTACTGTCAGCACTATTTGCAATGCTAATAGTCCTGTTGCCGCTAACAGCAGCACGAATATAAACGCCAACATTATCGATAACTACCTCTCTAAGACAATCTCCAAGGTTGTTACAACCACTACTTATGGTAGTAACGACACCGTAAGACAGCACTCAACGGAAATATCCACAAACCTAAACGTGACTAGTCGTGGTGTTGATTATAGTAATGATGCTATATCTAACATTCCGGGTGTCATCACTCCCAATTTTGCCCCTAGGTGAACAAACTCTTGAAACTAATCCTAAGCTCGACTCGAGTTGTTTTATATCTTATGTCTTTGTTGTTGTGTGTTTTCCCTTTTTTGTATCCTTCTTTTTTTCATACCCTTCTTCTACATCCCAAATATTTTCATAGAAAGTTCCATGTTTATGGAAAGGGAAATTGTAGGACCAAAAAACAAAGCCTTCTACAAACTTTGCTCGGCTTTATTGAATTAGTATAACATAAATATCAAGTTTATTGAGATAAATGAAACCTCGTGATAGACCTCATATCATGTGTATATTTTGTTCTGAGCGTAACCCGAATTGTTGTTGAGACAGAATGATTGAATTAAGATTATATATGGTGTATGTATGTAGTAGCTGTAGCTTGATATATAGAACATGTGTTTATAGTAATAAAGGCCGTGATAAGGAAAAAAAGTCAAGAAAAGAGACAGAAGATAAACTCGCCCAAAGCAAAAAACTAAAACATAAAGCAGAAAACAGAATCGTGTGACTAATAAAATAAGCTTTTTTTATACTGGTCTTGATTTTGATCAACAAAAGACCTCACTTACACAATCTTCTCCCTTTCCACTGCGGGAATGGCCATGGCGCCTCCAGCATGGACAGCCATATCGCCACCAGCCTTTGCATTCATAATTTCCCACTCAAACTCCATCAAGGCGCGTTTTTCAGAACCGCCAAACAACAGGCAGATGAGGCCGTTGATAACGCCACAGACAAGGAAGAGCGATGACACAATGACGATCACAAAGGAGATCCATGGCGATGGACTCCACCAGATGGCAACGAGGCAGCCGACTAGGACTGCAAGTGATGCATAGAAGATGAAGGCCTGCCAGTAACGCTGGTTTTCCTGGCGTCGCGTGTAGTAGTGGATGAGGTCGAGAATATCGTCGTATGTGCCACTAGTCAGCAGCGACAGCTCAGCATCTGGCACAGCAGAGTTGTACAACTGGCGGTCGAAGAACTCAGTTTGTGGATTGATCTTTGACGAAGAAGGAGCACCAGAAAAGTCAGAATCACCTGTGCTAGCTGAGGCTGGCTTAGCTACAGCAGGAACGGCGGTCGAAGGTGTGTGCAAGACGAGCGTGGCCTCTACCGAGAAATGGTCGCTGAGTGAGCAGCCTAGTTTTTCATGCGGCTCGAGCATGCCGACACGTGAGTCCTTGACGACCCAGCCAGGCGTGCCCGGAGCCGAGTCGGGCGTTAGACCAGTGGAAGCGAAGATGTAGTCGAGACGCTTTCCGCGACGTCCAGCGTGTCCGGGGCGACTTCGACACGCTGGCCCTTGGTGAGGAGCTTCTGTTGGGCCGACGACCACCGCCAGGAGTTGTAAACGCTGTCTGAAGTCACGCCGTTCTCGGAGACGTTGAACATGGCAGTCGGCAACGGGCGGTGACGGGCTCGTTCGGACGGGTTGTCATAGGGGCCAATGGCACTATCTGGGTGTAAAGCACGCCAAACATCACGGACTGGGGCATTGGCAGTCACAAGGCGGTGCGGGAATGAAAGCGGGATCATGTTGAAGTCGCCCATGGCTAGGACAAGATGGCCGCGGTCACAGGCGGTGCGTAGCAGCTTCGAAATTTCCCATGACTGGGCTAAACGGTGGCAGATATACGAGTCTTTAGGGCCAGATTCGTAAGGCGCATGAGTCTAGCGAGACGTATGTGTTAAAGAGGCTCAGACAGGGTGGACATGTGTATGATGATGCAACTACTTACATGCGTGTTGAAGACTTCGACAACATCCCGGCGGCCAGGGCCGTAGCGAATCATGGCCCAAGCAATGCCTTTTCCAACATACCAATCGCCGCGCCAGAAGGCTGTCGGCCGTCCGTTCAGAGGATACGCGTGCATAGAGCTCTCCTCGATAGGCCAACGCGACAGGATAGCCAGGCCACCGCCAAAAGAGCCGCTGAAGTAGAACTTGCCGTACGGCAGCACGAAGCGAGTCTCGCGGCGAATGGCCTCGTAGTCATCCTGACACCAGCATTCCTGGAGACACACGATATCTGGTGATGGACTGGCTGCAGCCAGACGCTGACCAATCGTAGCTAGTCGCTCGTTGCGTAGCTTGGACAGCGCCTTGAGGCCCCAGCAGTTGAGCGTCACCAGGTTGATCTCCCTGGGCAGCGATGGCGGGTTCATGATGTCGATATCGGTGTTGAGGTTGGGTTTAATAGTGACCTTGTCGTCGGAGCAATTGGTGCGGACGGCTTCGTAGATAGTCGGCGTATCGACAGTACCAAGCAAGCTATTGCTCTGGTCCGCGGAGTCGTCGTCGATAGGAGAAGCTGTAGAATTAGAGGACGTAGACGACAGCGAGGCTTGGCCCTTGGGATGCCGGTTCCTCAACATGGAGGCAGAAAAAAAGAAGAGGAAGACGAAGCAATATAAACAGAGAGTCTATATACAGAAAGAAATATTAAGAAATATCTAAACAAGAGTAAACAGAAAGACCGAAAACACCCCAGGAGTAATTGCCGATGTGAAGACTAAGAGCTAAAAGTTGGGCAGATCAAGATGTGATCAGGAAGATCCAAGTACAAGGTAAGCTGACATAAATTGTGTCCAGGGCGCAATCTCTAATGCCTGCTAAAGCTCATTAAAGTTTGCTGTGCATAATCCGCCATATCAACCACGACGAGCACTTCATTCATCAATGTATGTAAGCCCTATGTAACCCTAGTGTTGGCTGAATTTCAGCTGTTGGTTTTCCCATCAGGAGAGACCGAGGCAAAGCCACAACAACCCTTTCTCCAACATTAAAAAAACAAGGGTTAATCAGCATTAGTTACCCGATCTCAGCAGTTGTTTCGGTTGCTGGCTTTACAGATTTATTATTTATTATTTATTTGTCAGATTTTCACACACTATTCTAGCAGAACGTTATATATAAGCGTTATATTTTTATATTTTTATTTTTTGGTTTCTTTAATGTAGCTCAGCTGAGCTCGGCCCGCCTTCTTTTCTCAGTCTTTTTTTTTTTTTTTTTTGAGAAAGATAGAAGAACGGAAACGCACAAAGCTTGATATTGCATCTTGTTGTTAGCTTCACATCTAGTCTCAGCCTCTCTATACTACACTATACTAGACTATATCATACAGAACTTCAGAAGATGGCCAGTCCAGAAGACAAGACAAAAAAAAATGTCTCGTGGGGAGCGTTGCTTCTGGGCAGAAACAGCCGAAGAGCGATTTGCGGCCTGGCTGGAAGAACCAACAGAAGGCGACAGCTTCGCACAGAGCGTAAGGCCTTTCCCCTCTACTTGCCTATTCCTTCGTCTCGTCTCATATCTACAATCACCTACTAAAGACTTCAATATATAGAATTACGCAACGCCGCTCTTGCAACATGTCCGTCTTGTTTCATTCACGGCCACGCCTCTTCCCGTCGTGACCTTTACCTTTCAGGTACAACTATCGCACTGTAATCCACGCAGTTTACACGGTGGCTGTACGGCTACTCTATTCGATACCTTGACGACCATGAGCATCATCCCCGTGTCTAAGCCGGGCTTCTGGCAGCTTCTGGGGCTCACGCGGTCCCTCAATGTCACATATCTTCGCCCGGCGTTTCCAGGTGAGACGCTCGTCATGAAATGCGAGGTGGTGAGTATTGGAAAACGTTTGTGCCATATCAAGGCCTCGATGAAGAATGAGAAGGGCGATTGGTGGCTTCTGTGACCCACGAGAAAGTCAACACTGATAGTGCGAAGCTATAGTACCGTTGGGACACCATTTTGTACAGGAGAGAGAGACAAGATATACACATATATATATATTGATACGTAGTTGATCAACCAAAACTACACAGACCGCCTTTTCAATTATTTTTGAGGGGTGGGAGGGGAAACAAACACAAACATTAGAGAAACAAGAAACTAGAACAGAATTGGGAGACCCAATCATGCAGGAACTACAGTACAGATGGTATCAGAATACAACAGGTAAATAAGAAAAACAAATCAAGTGAACAAAGCTGGCACTGAAGCCTGCACGAGTCTGGCAAGGCTCATGCAGTCAACAGAACAAATATAAATACGGTGTATGTAATGTAGCAGCAGTTGAAATATCCAGAAAGCAAACCACATGCTATGAGACTGTGAAGGCAGTATGTAATAGAAAGATATTAGGTTGGTAGACACGGTTGATATATACGCAGCAGTATTGTGTCGTATGATGGCCCAGAGACACCAACCATAGACACTCTTGTCTAAGTTAAGGTGCCTTCGTTTAGGGCAATACAATTTCTAAGCAGATTCGCACCCTCATTCAACAACTGCCAGCGAGTCTTTTCGAAGCTGCTCTTGAGAACCATCAACAGCGCCGTATTCTTATTAAAGCCACGCATATTCATGAGCTCACCCGGAGAACTGACGCTGCCAAACTTGCACAGATAGTCCTTCATCTGCTGGACTGCCTGGTGCTTATTCTTCGGCGCCGGGTGGTCTTGACAAGGGCCTTCGAGTGCATGGCCGTAGCACCAGACTACAAGCGACGCTAGATAGACGACCCACGGCCGGTTGAGCAGCACATCGTCGCGGGCGCAGTACGGGTCGGTCGGGTTGAAGTTGGGTGGCCGAGGCAGACCGCGTTCTTCGGGAACAAGAACGGAACAGAGGAAGTTGAGTGCATACCATGTAGCATCGCGCGCCTTTGCTGTTCTGACCCAGCCGTCCTTCATACGCCGTTGAGCACCGCGGAGATCAGGCTCACCGATGGCTCGTCCAAGGAGTCGCTTGGCACGCGCGTAGATCTGGCAGTCGATCACATCGACATGCATGGCAATGTGTGCGAGATGGTGTAATACGGTACGACTCTCGAAGACGACATTGAACTCTTCTTGCTGCGAAGAACTGCCAGCATACGGGTCGTTGCGAGGCTTCTCGATAGCTTTGTCAAAGTCTTGCTTCCAGGAGTCAAATGCTTTGGTGAGGGTGATACGCCACTTGTCTCGGCCGCCAAGGGCTTGAGAAACACCGCTTCCTAGGACATTAACCTGGAGGTCGCGTTGCTGCATGTGCCATGAAACACTCAGGAGTCCGGCCATTAGAACAGTGCGCCCGAACGAGTTGGTCTGTACCTCCAGGCCCTGTAGAGTGCGCTTTAGGCCTTCTAGGAATGACACAGGCTTGAAGCCGTTGGATGCCATTACTGTCTCCAACCTGCCCACCTCGGAGCCGCTGTTTGCTCTCCAAAGAGACTCATCACAGGGTAGTGGAAGTCTCATTTCATGAGCAACCATGACAGTGGAGTGGCCGAACATGGTGGCATGGATAGAATCAATGACAAAGGCAGCAAAAGCTGTTCGCCTGGTAGATTCATTAATGATCCATTGATTCCACCATTCATCAGTCGTGCTAGGGCCGGGTGTCGAGGAGTGGCGAGACCGACGACCTGAGCCATCGTCACGCTGAGCAGGAGAGTCCATAGCGGACTTGCCAATCAAGGCACGGCCACGGCGCATCATGGCAATGGTGGTGGCGTGATGAATCAGAGCTCTCTCATGAAGTTCACGGGTAGAATACATCTTCTCGTACAACTCCAGCAGAACCAATGCCTGGAAAGCCCAGAGCTTAGCTGGTGGTCTCCAATGGTTGTCCATGAATGTCTCCCACCGAATATGCCATGCCAAAAAGTTGGATAACTGCGCTCCCGTGTTCGAGACCTTATCGCCATGGGTCGTCTTGTCGAGGCATGCGGCTCCAATGCTCATCATAGACAGTAGAAGAAGATTTGGCGTTTGGTCTGGTGAGAAGGTTGGCTTGTGCAAGATGGGCACCTGTTCGCTGAAGTGAAGCCAGTATGATCCAATGTAGGCTTGCATCATGCGCTTACTGAGACTATGTGTTGGCTGAGATCGATCACCTTCAAGAAGAGTATCACCCTTGCGGTCATCTGGAACAGTGCCTCGTTCTATGAAGCACTTCTTGATGTAGTCGAAGATCTCCTGGCTCTTTTCGTCGGAGATGGTGGCCTCGGGCAGATTCTGCTCTAGTAAGTTGTTGACAGCCATGATCTGCTGCGGCATATTATTGAAGTAGCCGAGGCTGTTGCCTTCTGGACCCATGTACATTTGACTGTAGCTAGAATACCCGCCACTGCAAAAGTGTTATTAGTGATGACAGTCGCTGATAATGGAATGATGAGGGAGGACTCACTTTTGATACGCCATCTGGTTGGTGATAGGAGAGTTTCCGTTGAATAGATAGTTGATAAGATCATTTGGCATGCTAACATATGGTGACTTGTTCATGAGACCCTCACTACCAAGCATAGGGAAGGTTTGAATATGATCAAAGACCATCATCTCGGTTGTAGCAGTCAAGGGATCGTTGAAGTCAGCAACGGTATTAGCGTTGAATGACTGACTTTGGGGTTCCGTCGAAGCCGGTGTTTGATCTGTAAAGTTTGATGGCGGAAGATCAAATGCTGGGAAGTTTTGTTGCGGCATAAAATTCACAGGATGTTGAGGAGCACTATGCGGAGCTTGCTGGAAGCCTGGCTGTGATGTCACTGGGGACATGACACCAAAGGAAGAGACGTTCATAGAGGTTTGCATCTGTGGTCTTTGAGGTGCCATAGAGTGTGGTGACTGTTGCTGTTGCTGTTGTTGTTGTTGCTGCTGCTGCTGTCGTTGCCGGCTTGATACATGCTGTGGTTTCTGCGACCCTATACGTCTGTTCGCCGCTATCATGGTTCTTGGATATGGCGCATCGATGGGATGAAGCGGTGCGCTAGCGGGAAATGCTGACATCTGCGCTGCTGACTGTTGCTGTGACTGACTTTGGCCGTTGCCTATGAATGAAGAACTCATTGGTTCAGCATTGGGCCGGAAACCACTTTGAGCTTGTTGAGGAAAGCCGAGGGAGGATTGATTTATGTCTGGTGATATCTGGTTGGTCGAAGATGACGAAGATATGGGAGGATGCTCGTTCGTTGGAGAGACTAGAAGATTGTGGTTCTGGGACTGGTGCTGATGTTGGTGGATCTGTGATTGGCCATGGTTCTGGTTTTGACTTGCAAGCATGTCTTTCCGGTTCAGAGCCGATCCCTTAGCAGTATGCCGATCCTTATGGCGGTTGCACAGATCTAGCCGGACAAAGGTTCGTGAGCATTCTGGAAAGTCGCAACTGTATATCTGCTTGGGGTTGTGGTTTAGCTGGTGTCGGTACCTGATAAGAAATCATTAGCATTTGTTTTGGCCATAGGCCTTGACGTTGCAGTCAAACGACGTTGTTTGTATGGGGATGGCAAGACAGTGAAACATGCTACAAAAGTGAGAATCACAGGGTTCTTTGGTTATACTAGACATCACTTCAAGACATGTATACCCATATATGTATGGAGATATATGTACATATGCATCTGTATACTGTGCTTGGATTCACTTACAAGTGCTCGGCACGTGAGTAGCTTTTCCCACAGCCTTCGTGTGGGCATTCGAACTTTTTATCTAGGCCTTTGCGACTGCGCCGTCTTTTGCGCGTCGGGCCATCGGAAGAATGGGCGTTGGTGCCATCGCCGCCTTCATTATCACCAGCAGGTGAGCGACTGCGCCGCCGGCCTCGCTCTCTTTCGTGTTCTGGCTTGATTTCGGTCACGGGCGACTGGCTGGCTTCGGCCATAGATGACATTGAAGGGGTGTCGTTTGGCGGCATAGAGAGCTGTAGGTGATCAGCGTGTGGGCCGAGAATAGAGGTCATGGTAGGGTGAGGAGGCAAGATCCGAAACCAGAAATGCGAGGGTTGCGAACAATGCGAATGCTGTAATAGGATCGCCAGGGATACATATGTATAAGTATATATGTATGACTATATATATACACTTTATCTGTACATACACTACAACTGGTATTGGTACTGAGATCTCGGATCTGCGGGGTTGTAAGTGCAGGAACTGCTCTAAACCACTTTAGCGGCAGGTGAGCGAATCCAGACAGGTGCCTGCAGTGATTTGGGTGAGATAGGAAGCCAGAATAGAGACAGAGAGCGGCTAAGAATCAGCTTCGTTACTGTATGGGCAAGATATGCCGAGCGAGCGAAGACAAGCGTAGTGCTGTAAGACTGGGAATCGCAGCACTATTTATTGCTGGCGATGCTGGAGCTGGGTGTAGGCCAAACAGAGAGTAGCCGGAAATGACGCACGCAGGTGGATGAAGGTGCAGTAGAGAAGACGATAAGGCTCCAGACAACCGCTCCAGCTACTCGGAGGGTGTGTTCTGGGGCATGACGAGGAAAGCTGGCGAGACGAGCAAACACGAGACTCTATTGCAGCTCTCGTGTGGCGTACTTGGACAGGGAGGAGGTGCGTGGCAGCAAGTAATAGAGCTGGAACTGGAACTGGAACTGGAACTGCTATAACAATGTGCTGTTGTCGGTGTAGTATTAGGTCCAGTTGGGGAATTCCACAATGGGCACAATAGAAGAAAGAAAGAAAGAGGTAGGAAACCGGGAGTGTGGTGGCAGTGGCGTATACGATAGTAATGTAGTAATATAGTTGGTTGATTGTAGGAGCTTGATCAGGCAAGGCAGACGCGAAAGGGCAGCCCTAAAGAAAGCGAGACAAGCGTAGGCGCTTCTTAGCGGCGGTATTGGTAGTTATACAAAGTAGAGTTGGTCCCAAGGGATCACAGCTTGAGTGTTTTTCTCTCTAACGTTAGTCAAGAGCGATACAACAGGTGTGGTGGAAAGAGGATCGAAGCGAAAAAGAAGGATAAAAAATAAAAAATAAAAAATAAAAATAACAGAGGTAGTAGTAGTACTGCTCGTTACGGCGCGGTGTGGGAAAGTGGCTCTTCAAGTACTAACCACTATGACAAGGCAAGGCAAGGTAAACTCGGTCAACTGAGAGCCGCTAAACAGATAAACACAAGACGCAGAGCAGCAGAGCAGCAGAGCAGAAGCAACAGAACAGAGCAAATCGCACACAGAAAGACGAGAAGAAACCAGGATTTGTAACGAACGGCCACCCAAAGGTGAAGGAACGGCAAAGCACAGGCTAGCCAGGCGGTGGACAGGGAACAGGGCCCTAGATACTGAAAAGCGAGCTTGACTGCAAATTTGGCGGGACAGATACTCAGCACTAACACTGATATACCAAGATCGCTCAGTTGTTACAATCCATTATATTATACATATTATCGAGAATAGGCGTACTACTACCAAGGCCGGGTAGCGCGTGAACCGATTCGGACGAGAAACCTGATTGCTTTGCTCTCTATTAATTAGTGCAGATACATATAAATTCCTGGGATTTTTTGCCCCCTGTATTCTGGCCTAGGACCGTACATGTAGTAGCCAGAGTGGAAATCTAGCTGGGAAACGGGAAGAGGGCAACATACAAATAAACACAGTAAAGTGAGTGAGAAGAGGATGAACGAGGCCCGGAGGTTCGTGTGCCAGAATGGGAAAGACACCACTAGTATGGTTATATCGTCGAAATATAGTGCATGAAAGATCGGGGATATATTTGTATAAGCGTGTTCGTGTCTGAAAGTGTGGGCTAGTGCAGTGTTAGTGTTGCATAGCAATATATGTATCTGTACATGTGTACATGCATACATATACAGAGTTGTATGATGTTCACTAACATGTGTCTGTATAGCTCCATACAGTATGCTATCGTACTGCTAGCCAGCACTATCGGTTCAACAAAGTGCAGCGGTGGCCTTCTGTTCCGGTCGCCGACAGTCGGTCAGGGTTAGCTGATGCCAGCTCGCCTTACAACTTACTACATATACATATTAGTAGACTGCATGTGCTCATTGCTAGGTAATATACTTGTTGTTTAGTGCATATAGCCCATACAACTAGCGGAAATTTACCACAATGCATCAGCCTGCATATAAAAGCCCCATGTGGCTTGACACGGTTGACTGCACAATACGCTCTCCTTGGTCGGCGGCGTGCAGGTGGCGTCGGAGCTTGGTCAGGATAAACAACGTTCCGCGTGACGGGATAGTCAGGGAGCCTCTAGCTGTTTATGGGCTGCTTATGGTGCATAGTATGGTGCAGGGAAGATGACGATCCGGGTGTTGTGACCTAAACAACCTAACAAAGCATAGCCTAGCCTGACCCTATACTTGTATCTGTCCTTGGCCAGGTCTCAGTGAGACTTGCTTGGATTCATACGCGAGGAGAGTAGCATGAAGAGCCAAGCCAAGGATTATCATCTTAGATGGCTTTGTAGCTGGCAAGCAAGCATCATTCAAGCATCTACAGTCAACAAGCAAGCAAACAAGCAAGTAAGCACAAAAGCACGGGTATTCAAACAAAGAACCATCAAAAGATCAAGATCGTTATAGTTGCAAGTCACCGCCTAAACAGATGTCACTTGAGACCATGCTCTTCCTCTTCCATTCGCTTTCGAGTAGATCCATGAACAGCGGACAAAAAGAAAAATTGTTGCATCCCCCAGCATTGGCCGAGTCTCCAGTCTGGCTTTGGGGCCCTGGTTTAGCGAGAAAAGAACATTTGCTTGCACTGTATCGGATAGACCGTAGTCCCAAAATGGCAAACTAGCCATGTCCCAATACAAGCGCACCCAATCTTTCTCTCTATGTGGATATGGCCACTTCCCCTCGATTTACATAGATTTGTCCCTCGCGGCTCCGAAGACCACTATAAACTAAGCTCTCTCGAAGATAATAAACATGTTGTACATATGTACATAACTACTGCTTAGCTTGGCAGTAGAAGCAATACACATGTAGAAGAAAAGTAGTAGCGGCGACAGGGCTTGCAGGGTCCTTAGTCTAAGATGCAGGGTGGTGGGCCACTAAATATTGATATTGAACACTCAAATATGTAAATATAGTGGAGTCATATAATCAGCACTAACACCCGTAGGAGTGCTGGCTGAGCCATGACGTTTCATAGTTGTATACAGATACAACTAGCTCGACGGAGAGTCTTCGGCCGGGTTTATTGATAATTAAGACTAGTTAGTTGTGTTCTGTATGTAGTATAGCCAAGAAAGACATGAGTCGAGCAGATGAAATCAAAATAAAATCAATCGCGGTATAGTTTGAACGACACTCCAACGCTATTGCTGGCTTATTCTCAAAAGCCATTGTTTCTACCGCTCCGTCCACCACATCCATGTCTTGATGAGTAATTGAATTGTCTCTACATACATATATTATGTATCAACCGGTAAAAACGGCAGGCTTGTACACAGACCTTTCCTAGACGCCAACGCCGGTTGTCGCAGTATACGGGCTCTGGCTGTGTCTAGGCGGAAAGACTTTGAAGTCCAACTCTATAACAGGATGGCTTAGTGGATCTGTGATGCTTAAGGCTGCATCCCAAGGTAGTTATTAGCGGTAACTGGGTTTTGTAGTCGGACACAGTGCGGCTAGCCGACTAAACAGACAAATGCGTGTCGAATTACGAGAGGCTTTTCGGTGAATTGTCAGCACTGGACAACAATGAGAATCTGACCTGGTGGCGTCTTATGCAGCAGCCAGAGGGCAGATGAACCAACCAATCCGTGCAGGCTTCCACCAGCTAAATGTTTGCCGTGGCAAGATAATCTGTCAAGTCGTGTCTGCTCTGATTCCAAAGCTTTGTTTTATGCGTTGTTCTATTAGTAATGCTCCTGTAACAAGCTGAAGCACGATGAAAATTCGCACCAGTGAATGAATCCGAGTGATTGTGAGCTTGAGCTTACGAAGGTTTGACAGTTGGTCTGAAATGAACCAAAAAAAAACATGATATCGTGTGTGATGAAAAAAATCTTTTAAAGGTCCGGCCATTCTATACTTCACGAGACTTCTATGGCTACTCGCTCTCAGTTATAGTCAGATTAGAACGCCACAATCATACACGTAGCTTTAAGCGGCTAGATACCTTTTTTTCTATCATGTGCTCTTCTTCTTCTCTTCATGTAGACTCTCGGCTTGGCCAATAGTTACACCATCGCCAGCCACTAGCTAGACATTAGTTGTTCAATACCGCAGTAGACAAGCTCATCACTGCCCTTCATTAAGTACCCAGTATAACCTATTGTATCTCAGTGCAGATACTGAGCCCATCCTCTAGCTCCTCCTCGGCGAGCCCTAGCTTATCTGTATATGGGCTTTGGGAAGGGCGATACAAGACGAGCTGCCCTTTCTTCGAATAAGTATCAGAACATTCTTATTTTGTAGCATGAAGTATCGTTATTGTACCCCCGGTCAACTTGCAGTCAATCTCGAGAAAGGGCAGCTCGTCTTGTATCCCTTTGGGAATTCCAATTCACCTATTTTCTTGTTGCCACTCGAAGCAGTAAATTCTCTATTGTTTTTCCAGTATACTCATGACATCACTTGATATATTTTTTTCTTTTCAAAATCAAGCCACTATGTTCTATTTCTCAAAACTAGTTTCTAGCCAGTTTCTAGCCAGGTTTTATTTGCCACCAGTTCCGCATGACCTTCCTTGTATGGCCTAGAGCAGCGTCATCATTCGACTTTACAGTGGAATGGTAGCTATGTACGCGCCAGTAAGAATAATGAGCACACGACACTCAAATATTTTCGGGACGCCATTGTTGTGTCTATAGGCCACTGCCAATTATCTCCTGACATCGTGGCAAAGCCAAGTTCCACCGAACAAGCTTGAACTACCAAACTCAGACCAAAATGTTAGCGGTCCACTAGTTCCATCAACAAGACCCTGTCTGGCCTGCGTTAAGACATATGTACAATTTAAAAAAAAATTGAACTTGGCCAGTGCTCTCATTGTTCTCTGCCTTATTCTGGAAGTCTAGCGTTCTAGTGCCAGTCTATTTTCGTCGCGTGTGGGGGCTCCCCTTTGTTCATCCTCGACACTAAGCCTGAGATTAACGATTTACATAGCACTAAGCATGAGACCAACATGGCAATATTGGGGATATTCCTTTGTCTTATTCACGCCAAACCAAAAGTATCTAAAGTGCTCTTTTGTTGTTCGTCCACCTGACATCTATTTCATTTACTCTTAAAGATTTACAACTAGCCCACCACTCCTTCAAGGCCTAGTCAATGTTGCCATAGACGCCAGAAACTACTAAGATCGCCTTGCTTGCATACATAACCATGTGTATGGAAAACTCTGGTTTTTCTGAGCTTTGTCGTTCGCGTGGGGGCATCAAAGTTGACAACCAACCTCGACTTAGCCTGTGATGCCAACAAATGCAGGGACAAAATCTCTAAAACTGATGTAGAAGAATCCATCCAGCCTCATCTGATGCCGGAAATTTGAACCCACAAATACAAGAATGGGGGTTCACTCCCATTCTCGGCGACCCCCATGCTGTCATCTCCCTTGAGATTTTTCTATTAGTTGACTCTAACAGGCCTTCTTTGTGCCAGCTCTCGTTGAGCTTGTATTAGTAGTTGGGGGAACTATGTATAATCCTACCGTGAATAGATCTCATTTGAACCTGGAGTACAAAGTTTGGGCCAAGGCATTGTGTTCTATGGAGATGTGGGAAAACATCCCACGCTCATCTTGGGCAGCCTTCATGTCAAGATCGTTTCCATGCTCTCAAGAAAACGAACATGGTCGTTCACTATATTGTGAAGCATGCTTATGTTGGCTGCTAATAGGCTATAAATGTGCGCTACCCCCGCCTAATACTCATCACCGTTTCGGCGTGGCCAGAGTGCTACCACTACTACCAAAAAAGTCAGACATTCAGTGCAGAATTTTCCAAGCCCGGCGGTATTTATGCAGGCAAGTGAAGTTTCTATCACAATGGCTTGTTACACTTTCACACAAACTAGTGACCAATGACACTTACAATAATTCATTCATTCACCAAAAGACTGACGGGTTGCTTTCCCCAGCTAAGTTTATATTCACAAAAGGTACTTCGGTCATCAGCGCTAGCGGACCTCGTCGAACTCCGCTGATCTACAACGCCATTAACAAAGATAAGCTGCACAGAATTAGTCCAGATTTCATGCTATAGATACAATGTGTATCACGTATTTCATTTATATGTATATATATGTATATACATACGATCTGACTAGGCAACACACTATAACTCCTCAAAGTGGTTCAGTAGGAAGAATCTCCTATCAGGCCTCACTTTCCATAGCCTACAATATGAATACATGTATATGGCCTCGGGATATCAATCTTGTGCATGTGCTCCCTGCCCCGGATTTTACTTCTGCTTATTTCCCGCGTGTCTTGTAATACTCGACCAGTTTCAAGCCGTCTTAGTTCCCCGCATCCTGTTTGCTGGTCTTCGTTCATTATGCTTTGTAGCAATGTCACTATCCATCCTTTTTTTCAAAAGCAACCAGCCAGGTCAACTAAGTTTTTTCAAAACGCAAGGAATAAGAGACAACACGGCCTGTTACTTTTGTGTCCTTTACTTCTTGGGGAACCTTTGTTAAGAACTCACACGATAGATCCAATCAGATATCAGCTACTACAAATATACCATCACTCAGGTCGGACTTGCCTCGGATTCCAGACGGGACTGTAGGATGCCAGTGATACTCTGACAAGCACGCCACCAGCAATATGTTTTTTTTCTTAACTTTGCCTCTCCGAGTTATTGCATTTGAGTCTTTTCTTTTCTTTCCGCTCATACAATGAATGGCTTGTAACATACATGAATTCGGTCTTTGTTCTCAGTGATACATATGGTGCCCTATCGACGTCTCTAAGGTTGGTCGTGCTGAGAAACAAATCCTGCTTGAAACTCAGAATAAGGAATTGGACCGACTCATAATATGATCACACGTCAAAATCCGTGCATGCGTACGACGTGTTCTTGATTATCGAGTTGGGAGCTTCTCGCACTGTTAGACGGTGTCAATCTCGGTCATACGTAGTGCCATTGCTATGGAGGTCACGATACTCGTTAGTTATCTCATAGTGACCAAGACTGCATGATTTATATACGTGTACATACAACTATATAGATACAGATACATAGTTTACCATATGTCTATATGCATCACAATCCTTTGTCTTAATGATAATTGGATGACGCTCTAGCTATATCGGAACTCTTCTCGGTACTATAACCAACTGGCAACTCTCGACTCGCTCGCTTATGAAATAGTGTTCAGCTGACACTACATCATCATAATTTCCCCCACCAATACATACCGCTGGATTAGTTTTTGCTCTGCACAAATCCTTCTCCAATCTATATGGGCGGGTCTACCAATATACACAAGACGACTACTTGAACAGGATTCATCTCCTCGCCAATTAGGGCAATATGTATACATATACAACATGATATTTTTGTTTCTTTCATGGCTTAACATATATCTAATGGTTGTCCTGCGAAATCGGACTTCGTGCATGAATTCCCCAAGCCCTGTTGCATAGGATTTTTATGTATTACGAACAGCTTGTGATACTACGTCAAGTTCACTTTATTCCATACTATCTTGTTCCAATGTATACAGATACACTGTATGCCCATTTATTCTAGGATTTCTCAATCTGCCAAACGAAATCTAGGCCCATACGATGTTTAAATTCCTAAACATATAGTAAATCGTTGCTATACTATGTTCTCTCTGTATGGATTTCTAAGATATGATCAATGTTGCCAAAGCCTGTTTGTTCTCTTCTCAATGATTCGTTGCCATCACAGAGGTCCATGTAAATCAAGATTATCGTCATATATACAGTTACGTAGATATACAATAGTGTGTGACAGTCACTTATTATTGATGTACAGATACATGTACTAAGATAGAGGATATGACGGAATGTCTGATCAAAAAGTATCTCTCAGCAACGTGACATAAATATACATACTTCGGTTATACCGAGTTCAACATGATTCCGTGTTGGCAAACCATGTGACATCCGGATAGGCCATACGTCTCTTTCGGACAAGACAGAACCCAACTTTGTTTCCATTATATTATTCTATCCTATAAGACCCTTTCCGTTGCAAATATCTCAACATACCTTGTAGGTTTGCGGAAACCCCCATGCTTGTTCTTCGTCTAACATATTGAGCTACTGGGATATATCCCACGCTGAGAAGAGGCTGATATGTTTCTACTCCCATTCCACGTTTCTATTGTGCTTGATAGAGTTGTTTGGACGCCTCACATCGTTAGCCGCATTGGTTTTTCGGTGGGGAAGCAAGTACAACTATGTATGTATGCCATCCCGCTCTTAGCTCGTAAACAATCTATAATATCGGGGTAATTTACCTGGCGGGCATCTACCATCAATTTGGTATATGTTTATAAGTGGTACCCTAGAATATTCTGCATTGATAGATATTGCTATGAAAACACAAAACTTCTTTACTATACAAAGATGAAGTCTACTGATAAAGGCAAGGTAAATTCTTACTCGATGATTCAATGGCATATTACTGTAGTATAACAAATGTATAAACACACATGTCTTGTATACGTACACTGATCACCGGGCCGGTTGTGATCGTGTGCTTAATCGTGTATAGGGTATGGTCAGTGCATATATTTATGGCCTATTTCCGAGCATAGCTGGGCTCCTTATTGAAGACATGGTGCTGAATTATGCTTGAATTGGCATGATCTCATGGTTATATTAGGCATAACCCCAATTACATCTGTATCTGGCTGTCAATCCGATAACTTTCTACGGTTCGAACGAACACCGCGCATATAGATGGGTAGTATACCGAGCATGGCCCCAATATATATCATGTCATTGACAGGCCCTCGACCCCTCATAGTCCTGCTCACACCACTACATCAATGAATCCCTTGTCGATGGTGTCACATTGATAATTACACTTAGTGAAAGAATATTTCTTCAAATCAATAGTTGTGATAACATAGTACAAATATCTATTCTATTCAATTGTACGTTTTGCTACATATGTTTACTGTGGAATTACAAATAAAAAATGTTTCCCTTTCAATTTTTCTCTGGAGGTCACAAATCAATAGTGATGATCTAAACATCTTAGGGTTAAATAGGGTTGGCAGCAACACCGCAGTCCAATTTTTTTGATAGCGGAACAAGAAAGCTCCACTAACAAGCCGTTAAAATTTAGGATATATACACATAACTGTATATACATAGTAAATGATTGCTCTCTCATTCTTGACTGTTTATAGAATTTGTAGAGTACTTCGGTGTCAATTTCGTCGAGGTTCCTATACACAATATCATATACATATCTCAAGATGACTAATTATTCATGCAACTTCCCCTCGTCTTCTATGGTTTCAGGACCGCCGATATTCTCCCCTCCCCCCTGTTGAGAAATTAGAACGCCATCTCATTGCTCACCTAGAATTACTGGGAGCTGCACTCTTTCAACCTCGTCCTTTTCAGCACTTCTTGGCTAACTAAACCTACTTGAATTTGAGCGACCACTCACAAATCACCCGCAAAAAAGGCCGCAGCATAGAAAGAAACGGTCACCAAAAGGCCACCAACAGATCGATTTTCGACAAGCGTTGATTCATCCACACGAGAGCCCACACAAATATGCGTCTAACATCACACCAAAATTATACTATTCGCAAGCGCAGAAATCGATGTACATGATGAACCTTTCAAACATGATGAAATCCGAGGCGGTGCATCCTATTTCGATGAATCTTGGATGATGACCGAACCGACGACTCTGCTGCAATGACCAACGACATCTCGGTGTTGAGGAAGGCCAGAAGCCCATGGTCTCCACTATTCCGCGCTATCGAACCCTTGACCCTAGTCGAAACAGGCCCATATTTAGCTTTGATGGGCTCGTGTCCTTATCTCCTTATCCGGCCAATGAGCATCGGCGGTAGTGACGTTGATTGCCCGGCAGCTGCCAGAAAAGGTGTCTAGGTATGCTGTGATTTTTTTGGGGCTCGTGAGTTAAGTGCGGGAGACAGAAGTGCGAAGGATGGAATTATTAGCAAGGCAAAACTGAAGCGTAGAGCGAATACTCGCCTACTATGTGCTCTAGTATGCTGCCGTTTGCAGACCTTCCCGCGAAATATCTTTGCACAACTAACTTGAACTAACCTGTGTTTACCGTTCTACTAATGCTCGACAACTAGTTTCTGGATTTTTTTCTTTTGCTCTATTTTTCTAGATTCTCGTCTTTGGAATTCTCTTGTTGCGCTTAGGATCTTCTCTCGCGTTATCTACAAAACAGGCTTCTACCGAAACACACTCGAATTTTGTTCTTTTCCACTCTCTACGATCGTCGCTCTCATCTCTCGATTATTTTGGCTGCCCTGCAACTTTCCAATTCTCAAAGACACCGAACCTACTCCGATCCATAACAGCTTCTGTGAAACCAAAACACATTCTTGACCTCTACAAGCACACACATTGGCCTTTATACACACAATAGCCTCCGTTCTGCTCGCTATGGCACCCTCAAAGCCTCGTAATCACGACGATTCCAAGGCCGACGGCCATAAGGAAAAGGGAATATCTAAGAAGAGGCAACAGAAGGAGACACCTATCTTGCCTTCAATTCCCACCAGAGCAGTCTCTCCCGAGGATGCGCACACTACTGTAAGCTTACTACAATCTCTTCACACTTCCATCCCGTCCTTGTCTATTCTTTTGCTAATAATTCGCTTCTACTGTAGGTCGACTGGCAAAAGTTTGACCGTGAATCGCTCCTAAAATACCGCCGGATACATGACCTCGACACCCCTCCCGTATACCTACACTCTTCATACCATTTCTGGCTTGCACTTCCAGGCAGCATTGGCACCATGTCTCCTACAATGGTAGCTGCTCATCAACGTAAACGTCGTCAAGAGCGCAAGGCCTTTGACGACTTAATACAGGCGAATCGTGAGGCACCGATCGAGCTCAACCGTAAAGTGTCGGCTGATCACACTCACGATAAGTCGAAGTTGATTGAGAAGAGCCGTGAAGAGCTTGTTGAGAAAACCCGCAAGACGCACACTAAACAATCTCGCGAGAGCTTGGCTAAGTCGGTTCAGATCCACTTTGACAAAGCGGATATCGACGAGACTGAACTCATCGTGGATTTCATCACGACTCTGCGCCAACAAGGCACTCGACGAGAACAGGCAACATTTGCCTCGGACGAATCCCTGATACTATAAACACTAAACCATTATTCCGTGGCGTTACTCAATGACCATAAGTCTTTCGGTCTTCTTGCCGCTCTCTCACTAGCTGTTGTTTTCAACGACGGAACCTTTCACTTTACATTTTTTTTCTTCCTTAGTAGCTGAATGAGCGACACAGAATATCATCTGCTACTAATTAGGAACCACATTGTTCTTTTATTTTCTTCTTTGGATATCTTTTCGTTGGACACATTTATTCCTGCGTATACCTTGCAGATGACGATCACAGTTTTGCCATATGGTCTACGGTGTAGCATATTCTATTTTTTTTCTGTTATTTTTTTCTCTCATCTGCTTATTCTTGTTTCTCCGTCTCCCGGTTTCAACGGTATTGGCTGTACATCTTTTTTGTTTCTTCTGTCGCAACTGGAGACCATTATTCATTGGAGATAATGCCACATCTTCTCATGGTCGCTAACCATGTCAACCATTGATTTCTTTGATTTGTGGCTTTGACTGCTTGAACTGGTTATAGGATATCTGGGACGGTCTTATCTACAGGATCATGAAGCGCAGTTAACCTGATGTTTTCACATTGTTTTTCCTATTATTTTCTTTAGACGCGACTACTTGGTATATGAATGTAACCTTTATTAAGGTTGAAATTATTCATTGGTAGAAGAGTCCTTATATATTCTTATATATATAACATGCTGGTTGGCTTCTAAGATGGGTATTTTGAGCTGGAGTTTTGGCGTATAATGTTAGATGGGACGATTATGTATTTACTCTCTATGGCATATTAAAATCTGGACGTGTAACAGGTTTAACATTAGGAAATTCTAATTTTAACTTGTCCGATAATCCTCTATTCATAGTACCCTTAATACTTAAAACTGTACTAATACCTTCAATACTAGAACG
>RHDR01000490.1:0-24070 GCA_009806295.1 Davidsoniella neocaledoniae
TTTTTTTTTTTTTTTAGCAGACGCTGTTCCTGTTAGAGACTGCTGCTGCTTAGTACTATAACTGTACTGTACTGTACCGTACTGTACTGTACTGTACTAGAAGTGTCCGACCAGGAACAGGAAATCAAACGACACCATGTCGTTCCGACCCAAGGGACGTTCGCGTCTTTCCAAGGCCCTGCCGCCGCCTCCTGCACGGGATTCTCGCCCACCTATGCCTATATCTGCCCAGGATCTCTCAACGACGCTCAAGTCTTCTTCACCCAACACAAACACAGCTCTCGATCTGGGCCTGAACTCAGATACAAGTGTTTCTTATCCGCCAAAGCCTTCTTCTACTCTTTCTCCTGGGCTGTCTCAAACTCAACCTCCGACACAAACGTCTCGAACGCTACCCTCATCCCATACTAATGCGACCTTGGCATCTACTTCTATAGCTACAGCTGCTCCGTCATCGTCCTCCCCGTCTCTGAGGCTCAAGTCCAGTACTATGAAGTTCCTCCCGTCTCTGCCTCACAAGCAGGCCAAGTCGCCGCGTGAGAAGACTTCCTTTGCCAAACTGTTCCCCCTGCGATCGTCCAGTAGGAAAGAAAAGGCTGCTGCACCGCAACCTCCTCCTATGTCTATTCCCCGGCGTCCAGTTCCATTATCCAAGACAGACCCCGCCGTTTCCGTTTCGCGCACAAACACCCAAGGCTCTATAAACGACTCTTCGTCCTCTCCGGTTGCTGCTAATACTAATACCGCTACTGTTCCGGCACTTCCTCCGCTTCCATCACCCTCCTCCGCTTCTGCTGCATCTAGCACTACACCTAGCACTACACCTAGCACTACATCACCCAACACTCAAACCTCACAGTCTCCGCCAACTAGTGCTGTTGCGCAACCCCCAAATCCTCCAGCGCCCCAGCAGCAGCAGCAGCAGCAAGGACCTGATGTTTACGGAACTGATCGACTTTCAACCTTCCTCTCTGCATATACACGGAACTCCGAAGACAACTCATATGTGCCTTCTTCGTCTGACGCCAACACACCATTGACCTCCCAGTCCGTTTCCTATAACTATAGCCAAAACGACCTCTCTGTCTCGTCCGCCACAAAGGATTCCACAATCAGCGACCAAGAGGAAGTGTCTGGCACACCCAAACGTCTTACTCAAAGCGGCCCTGAATACGGCTACGAGAATCTTATCTCACAGTACCAAAGCGACTCTCCCAGACTTCAGCCTGCCAATATAGTATCTCGCACTCTCCAAGTCCCGTCTGTATCTTCCCCTGGCCTACCAAAGTCACCGCGGTCTGGCTCGTCTGCCAACTTCCTTGGCGTCAGTGGTACCGCAGCGAACGACAGTGGTGGTGATCGGCCCATCTCTATTATGTCAGATCTGCTGTCTACATATTCATCTCTTCCTTCAGACGCTCCTCCGACTCCCGTATCCACAAACTCGGCTTCACCTTCCGTTGCTGCCTCAGCATCAGCGTCAGCGTCAGCATTAGCATCAGCATCTGCATATATGTCATCAGGAACAGCAAACATGCAGCAGTCGAGCAATTCTCCCGCAGGACTGCCTGCAAGTGTGAACCCAACTTCCTCTCTTTCGCAGTTGGGATCGCCAAATGCTGATTCCAACCCTCAAATCTGGCGCCGCCGGTCGGTCAAGAACGAACTCCCGCTTCAAGTCGCAAGCCTTTCTTTGTCTGGTTCTTCATCCTCCAGTTCGAACATAGATACTACCAGAAACCTGGCTAATAGCGACGTTTCACAAACTCTGCCAACCCAGCAGGCCGTGGAGCAGCCACCAAAACCTGCACCACCTTTTGCCGGACTTGGAGGTCTTCCTGGCCGCAATATCAGACCGAATCAATCCAAGCCGGCTGTACTGCAACAACAGGTCCAGAAACCAGCTGTATCTCCGACTTCTATCTCGCAGGACTCCATGGGCCAGTCCTCTAGTAAACCGAAGGGCAAGGAGCAAGCCAACCCAGCGCTACCAAACGAAGCCACTATCAAACGCCTCCCTACCCCAGACTACGAGCGTGAGGATATCCAGACTCCCATTGTCGATGGCATTGTATCACCTATATCGCCAGCATCCTCCCCCAAGGAAGAAACTGTTGATGGCATCAAACAAGTCGATGTTGCTCCCGCACCGCCCCCAAAGACTACTATCACGCGCAAGGCAGTCGGCGTTTCGTCTCAAACAGAGGCTAGCCCGAACTCTGGAGTAGCCCAGCAGCAGCAACAGGCTACAGCTGTTCCCAACCCTGCCATCGAGGCTGCTACAGTGGCTCCACAAAGCCCATCCAAGGCTTCCGTGCTGACTCAATCTGCGATGCCGGTACAGGCTCAAGTTTCAGTACCACCGCCGACACAGAAGCAGCAACCTGCCACTGTCACACAGCCAGATCCTAGACCTGTGAACCAGAATACCGTCTTTCGTCAAGCTTCTACACAGATGAGACAGCCAGGCCCAGGATTACAACAACAACAACAATATGGAGGTCATACACGTACTGGCTCGGTCGTCTACAAGGAAGTAGACTACAGCACTCTCCCATCACCACCAGCTGCAGCGTTGTACTTCCCTACTCAGCCTCCACTGAACCTACCAGCAGGAGCACCGACTCCGGCGCCAGAACTGAAGGCTAGCCATCATGACTGTCTGCATCGTCACCGCAGTCTGATCCGGGTCAGCAATAAGCATTATCCTCTGACGTGCCAGACGTGCAAACATGCTGACACAGAGGAGTTTGCTCGCTGCACGTGGTGTGCTCTGCGTATCTGTGCTCCGTGTGCCATGTCTCTGCGCAACCATCGTAATGACCTGGGACAAATGCTGGAGTCATTCAAGAAGAATGATGTTGGACTTCCAGCCAACTCTTCGGCTCCAGCTGCTCCCAATCCTACGGCTATACTGGCCTAGGGGGGGGATGTGTTTTTCTCTGATTATGGCCTATCCATGGCATAGTGGTACATTGAACTCGCCTTGGCCACTCCAAATTGAAGAATTAATCTTTCTTTTGTAATTTTTGTTTTCTTTTGTATACACACGCAACACTTACATTTGTATAAGGTTTAGGGAGTTTTTTTATTTTATTTATTTTTCACTATCATTTGCATTTTATACACGTTTTTTGGTTCTTTTTCTGTTGATCATTTTAGGGGAGAACATATCCAACTGAATTTTACACATTAGCATTGCAAATTTACTATCATTTCTCGATGACTACTCTTACTTGGCGGTTTTTTTTTGCATGAAAGCGTGCGTCATCTCACCCGAATTAACTGTCGTAATATTCATGTATGTGTGTAAGCGACTACCAAACCAACCAAACTTGTAGTGATGCCTACATAGTAATATTAGTCTTTTTTTTTCTATATAATCCATCCAACCTAATACAGAACATATCAAAAATCGATGCCTCGATTGAGCCATTTTTGATTCCTGTCACATGCCTGTTCAAGACCTCTAGTTCTAGTTCTAGTTCTAGTTGTATCTGTCTCTGTGTGTCGTTGATCTTCAGGGACTTGTTCAGGGACTTGGCGAGCAAGTACAGAAGCCTTTTTGGGCAGTTAGTGCTTGCACCATACTGCAGAAACAGGGGGCTTAAGATCAACTCTAAACTTTACAACTGGAATTACTTGTATTTTCCTCGACTGATTCATCGCAATGGTGAAGCCTTTAGAAACAACATTGATGCTGGCCTCGTAGTGTTGTCTCTGTAGCGATCGCTTTCCTTGCCTTCGATAGGAACTAAGAAAGGATCAAGCTCTCAGTACGACGCTAGAAGCGATAGTTTGCCTTATGGCAAGTAAAAAAAGAAAGAAAAAAGACAGCGACAAGCTCCCTTTGATTGAGCTCCTGAAGCTCCTTCTAACTGCACCAACTTGTAGGGCTTCATGCAGGAGATTCCAAACACGCTACAACGCCCATCGGTAGTACTTTTTGTTCCTTTTCCTCTCATGAAATCCGACGATACCAGCTTCCAGACGTTTCTTTTTCTTTTTTTTTTGTTTTTTAATCTAAATTCCTAGTTCATCCATCTCAACTAACGTTACTGCTGCCATGTCGTCAACCTCGGCTACTTCACGCCTGCCAGGGCGCTCACGATCTCTTCGCAAGCCAACAGCTGCCGCCCCTCCAAACATCGTGACCACCGAGTCTATGGGAATGGGGCGGCCCGACCATCGAAATGCGCCACGAATGGTCTCGCCTCGTAAACTAGCCGTATCTCCAAGTCGATTGCCTGTCAAGCCACCATCGCGCATAGCCACAGCGCCTACTCGCAGCTCAGCATCTTCATCATCAGCTACTACTAGTACTGGTACTAGTAGTACTGGTAGTACTCGAGTATTACGATCAGCCACTGCCCACGCGAATTCAGCAGCTAGTTCGACCGGAAATGTCCTCTCACGCTCGCCCTCCGCCAAAGAACCGGCCGTGCGAGATGGGGCCCGACACTACCCGCCCTCGTCTTCACGGTCCGTGACTACGGCCGGCTCATCTCTCGGCATGATGGCATCTATAGCCCAGGCCTCGCCCACACCGACGCATAGAAGGGCTAAGTCTGGCGCTGCCGCTGTGCCGGTACCGGGTAGCTTGCGGCCAACATCGGGTGGGTCGTTGTCGACTTCATCATCTACTGCTACTCCGTTATCACGCAGCGGAACTGTGCGAGCTCCTAAGCCGCGGGCAATGTCGCACCATGCAAGTGTCAAGCCTTCAGTCCCAACACCAGCACCTAGTCTGCCTTCGGCTAGAACAATGACGACGTCTTCTTCTTCTTCAATAGCAACGAAGAAAGATACGGCAGCAGCAGCAGCAGCTCTACGGCCACGGCCGGCATTCAATACTCTCCAGCAGCATTACTCTCCAGCCAAGGGAGGACCAACGAAGCCATTGACATCGGCAATCCTGGCGCCTCCATCACCATCCAAGTTACCAAGCAATATGGCTATCAGCGCAGAGACCAGTCGTCGCCAGAACGAACTTCTTCTCTTACATCTCTTACACAAAGACTCCGCTGCCGTGATCCAGTCATGGCGCGAAAGTGCGCGAGATGCACTAGGCCACCGCTTCCAGCAACTCAAATTGGACAGTGACGAGCTATCAACCGCTGAAGCTAATCGCACCATCACTATGAACGTTCATGCTCTCAAGGCCTGGGCCGATAATGGCGGAGGCTTGTTAGAGGACAAGATTCAGAAACTGGATTCTATACTTCTGGGTCTCTGGAACATGTCCGAAACAGGCGGCAAGTATATCCGTGTGGTGCGCAAATTCGAAAGATGGGCAGATCGTATGTCAGAGATCGAAGAGGCGCGTGATCGAGACGACGGCGATCTCTTATTCGAAAACGGAGAGGTCATCATGGTCGGATCTTTGGATCCAGTGTGGCGAGAAGAATGTATGGCCCTAGGCCGTCGACTAGACGAGTGGCGTAGGCAACTCATGACTATGGGTGAAATCCACGTGAATTACGGCCCGGAATATGAAGCCCACGGGATAGAACACCAGCTTTCAAGTGTCGAGAGGGCCTTTATCGGGTGCTCAACTCTTATCAGAGACATGTTGACTGAGCTGGCTGTCATGGAACAGATAGAAAATGAAGCTATACGCCGAGAACAGGATTGGGTTCGTGAGATGCTCGACGAGACATCTACGACACAGTCTTACCAAGCAGGGGCTGTTTGGCGAGCAGTGTAGTCCGTTTTCTTTATTACTATTTCTACCTAGTTTATATTCTCAGACACAACAACACTTTTATTAATGAATGACATGATAGACATATACTTTCAACACATGATATCATAGCGGCTCTTATTTTTTGCTTTACTATACAAATTTGGTGATCGAGGACTGTAGATAATCTTTATTTCAAAGTAGGAATAAGCGACTAAGTGATGTGATGGTGAGAGACTTATCAGTTAATCATATGAGCGATATAGAGGGTCATGATGTCATCGTGAGGGTACATGGAAAGACAGAATTGAGACGTAGTGATCTAGGTTGTCTTGTAGGAGATATTATAGAAGATAGGAGGTCGTTATCCCAGTAAGCGTCGTTTTGGATCGTGGTAGCAATAAGTGAAGTGATATGACAGATATAGAAGTTAGTTGGCATGGGCCAGCGTGGGCGACATGATGATGACGAAGTGAAGTAGATGTGATGATTAGGGTTAAGTAGTGCCATTTCTTCATGTCGAACCGAGTGTTTAGAGTAAGCTCTTGCGCGGGTAGACAACGCCTTCGATAGCAGCATCATCGACAAACCACGAACAACGATCACCGGCAGCTTCGTTGACGATTGCGCAGGGAAGAGCACTGCTCTGGTCAAAGATTTCCTTCATGATAGTCTTCTTTCCACCACCAGTTGCAACAAAGCAGACGCGGACAGCGTGCGTGACGACGGGCATAGTGAGGGTGATGCGCTGTGGGGGAGGCTTCGGTGAGTCCTCGATAGGAGCAACCCAAGCTGAAGCCTCACGCAGTAGTTCGTGGCCCGGGAAGAGCGAGCAAGTGTGTCCATCGGGACCGCAGCCTAGCAGCAAGAGGTCGAATATGGGCAGCTTGACGGAATCACGGCTAGCAAAGCTCTTGACCAGAGCCTGTTCGTACTGGTCGGCAAGTTCCTGGAGATCGGTCAGGTAAGTGGTGTCGATGGCGTGGACGATGGGCTGTTCAGTGCCGGCGGGAAGCTTATCGAGGAACTCGGCCTTGAGAAGACCATAGTTGGAGTCGGGATGGTCAAGAGGAACGGCGCGTTCGTCGGCGAAGAAGATCTCCCACTTCGAAAAGTCGAGCACATCGTCAGAGCCTTTGCTGGGGGCAAGAAGAGCTTGTGCGAGAGTCTTGGGCAGGGAACCGCCTGAAACGGCGATCTTGAAGATGTTGTGGCGGACAAAACCAGTGTTCTGGGCCTGAAGAATGTAGGATCTCAGCGCCGGCGCCAGAACATCGGCACTAGGGAATGAAAAGAGGTTGGCTTTGCCCATTGTGAAGTTGATATGTGTAGTGAGTGAGTGAAACTATAGAGAGTAACAGTTAACAACAAGAGAGAAACAGAAAGAGACCGACAATAATATATCTCGGCAGAGGGAATAGATATATCTGTAAACAGAAGGGCTTGTCATACCACTAGATAAGAGAGAATAGCGCACAAGGAAGAGTCAAGACGGCGTCGGGCGAAAAAAAAAGATGCACGGAGACGGTTCTAGCTGATCGATTTCGATTTGGAGGGGGAGGGGTAAAACAGTAAAACGTAAAATAGCTAGTTCCGCTAGAGCTTTAGCACGAACTAAATTAGTTATCGCAAAAGAAAAGAACTAGGCAAAAAAAAGAAACAAAAAAAACAGAGCTTCGCTTAGTGGATGGAGGGGTAGTTTTGGTTTGGTTTAGTTAGCATACAATGACGAATGCGAAAGAGAATAAAGAGAAAGAAACGTTAGAGTTACTTTGCAGGAAGCACAGAACAGACAGAACCAAGCTTGTTTTAAATCACCAACGAAACGACGCACAATGGTGACTTTTACAGCTAGAGTTGTTTGGCACAATCAATCACTCTAAAGATTGATTGTCGGGAAGGGTCACCACCTTTGTCCTTTTGTCATCACAACAAAGTGGACAAAAAGTGAAAAAGTGCAATAAGATGGCACAACATGAATAATCAGAGAGATAAGCCCGTATGTCTGACTGTCTTTTTCACACTCCAGGCACCATACAATGTCCAACAAACACAAATGCAGATACACAGTTACTAACGCCTCCCGGGATATTGCAGAAAACTGCTTATCATGCATATACAACTGTGTATGCAGCTGTGTTTTTCGTTTCAAAAAAAAAGTACACATCCAGTTGTGTGACCGTCCTTTCCCGTCCTCAAAACACATCGTGATTTGTATGCCTAGGGTAGTTTGCATTCGGTTATGTGAGTCACTTGCTTCTAGCGATGCAGATGATGTTTTCGATTGCTCTGAAAGTCTGAAAGGCCCAATTTTAGTTGCTTCTCTTTTCTCCTTACTGACGTAATGTTTCTTGCAGCTTGGCTATCTTATGGAAATAGCTTAGTGCCTCAGTAGAACTTGTAGGGAATTATTTAATATTCAGGGTCTCACTCATAACAGGGTCTTCATAGTCTCAAGTCAAATTCCTATATTGTAACCATTATAGGGCGTCGATAACCCATTTGTACAAACCCTAAGACATATCAAAGTTTTCAACCCTCTTTTATATAATTCAAGTGTCCGCAAACGACTTTTTAGTACGTTAACTTGTTCATGTCTTTAAACAGACACAGACATATGATGCTATAAAACCGCTAATTTCGCTATGCCCTCCCTCAAGCTATCCAAGGGGGATTTCCTTGTCCGTCGAAACGTCCTGACTCAGGCATTGGATGAGAGCCCATATGATCCCATCAAGTTTCTTGATCGTGCGTCAGTCTACCTCGGGTTTGACTATCCAGACCTAGCTGTCGGCGATGCTTACAGGTCCCTCAACCTCACAGACGATGCTCTGTATGACAGCTATGAGTACCACGAAGATGTGATCGAGGCACTGGACTACTACATTGATGGACAGCTCATCCCTGACGTTCTCAAAGAGGGTGGTCTAGGCCATCATCTTGCAACGGAAAGCTTTTCTCACGAGAAGTTTGTGACAATCGTATCGGCCCGTTGCTTTCAGATACTAGCAAAGGGCTTTGGATTCTAGGTTGCTTACAAAAGGCCGCCATATTTTGCCAGAGTGGGCTTAAAATCTGTCCCGATAACGCTGAGCTTCTGGATCTTGAATCGCACATTCGAAAAACTGCTGGCCTGCGTCTCAAGAGAGAAGATGCGCCAGTATCCGAGTACCCTGAGTGGGGCCTTGCGCGGCGAGAAGTCTACCCATGGAACACATACGAGCCTGACCGATGTTCTCCTGAAGCACTCGAGCATCTCAACAAAGAACTTGCGTCGATTGCTCCCAAGTGCATCGTGAAAGCCACTGAACTACCCGTCCTTCACGAGGGCGTAGCTAAGCTGGATAGCGAGGGCAAGCCAATAATGTGCATGCAGCTGGGAGTCTTCGCCAAGGAAGACATCGCTCCAGGTGAGGCTGTGCTTCAGGAATACTCAGTGTTGACTGTGAGCAACAGATACAAAGATACGGTCTGCGATGCTTGCAGTGCAGAGCTTGTGGGCGATAAAAGTCCATCTGCCGCTTACTGCGACACTTGTTACGACACTGTGTTCTGTGATGAGGTCTGCCTACAGAGAGCGAAAGAGAAGTATCACGATGCCATTTGCGAAAAAGAGCTGGAGTCAATCGGCCGCGATGTAGACGCCCAGGAGGCCGACGAAGCTCTACACTTTCTACTCGTGGCAAGAATCATTGCAATGTCTTTACAACAAGAAGTGCATCCTCTAGAGGTGCTAGACATCAAATACATATGGGGAGACTTCGTGGCTACGGAAGTGAACGAGGAAGAAGGGGATGCCGAAACATTTGTCAAGACAACTTGCCGCCCACCCAAGGCTTGGTCTCTTCCATTCAACTTCAAGTACAATGTTGAACTCCCTCTCCACATTCTAGAGAAACTAGACATCGACCCTTACCAGGAATTGAAACAGTACGAATTCTGGATGTTCAACTCGCTGTATGCAAAGACTCGTGGAACTGCTTCAGCGCGCAAGAACCCTAGAGATGGACGCCCCGAGGTTGCCGCAGTTCATCCATTCTGGTGTCTGGCCAACCATGACTGTGATCCCAATGTCACTTGGGAATGGGGCGGCCAGATGACGCTCTGGGCTCGCAAGACTCGAGTTACGGATGGCCGTGAAGGCGGTATCAAGAAGGGAGAAGAGATTCTTAACCACTACTGTGATGTGAACCTACCAGTTCAGGAAAGGCGCGAGTGGGCAAATGGAAGTCTGGGAGGCTGGTGTATGTGTGCTCGATGCAAACGGGAAGCTGGGGAAATATAAGATTTAGTAGGACTTTGTAGGACTTTGTAGGAGTTACCAGTGCCACAGTAGATATAGATCCAAAAAAAAGATAACGCTTTATGGTTTGTAGATAGAATGAACATGAACATGTCTCTTCACCAAAGCATGCTGTGCCTTTATGATGAATAACTAGAATGAGTATCAGGGGAGGCGGGGGACATCGGCAAGCCCGGCTCTGTACAATAAACACTTCGAGCCATTAGCTCTACCATAAAATATTTTTTCCTAGCTCGCCATGAACACATGATCTTAGACAACCTTCGCCTGGAAGATCTACATGTACAAGAGAAGAATCCTCGTACTACCGAGTTATTAATCCAAGAGAGCTAATTAATAGGCCTGAGCGTTGTTGGCCCTATAACTTATGTCATATTTTTCTTCTTTTTGTCTTGTTGGTCTCGGGATTTAGAAAAATGGGAAATACCGGTGAATGATTATGATGCACGTGTCTATATTAGGTCTCTGAGATGAGACAAGACAGGCATCCGTTGGTGTTTAGGAAACATGCTGTCACTTGGAACAAGGCAATAAATATAGCATGAGACGCTTTAATATTTTTGCATGGCATACCATGCTAGCCTTTGTAGTTTAACGAGCAAGTAAAAAATAGAATAGAAGTGATGAACAAGAAACAGACTAGCCAAACCTTGAGTCGTTGGTTTGGATTCCTGCAGAGAGAAACGAGACGACACATGCTGGTCAGAGAATGGCAGCATTTTGCCAAGAGCCCGTGGTGTCCTTGGCAGCAGTATCATCGCCTCTAAGGGGAAGGCCAAAGCCAACAGTAGAGTCACAGGCGATGTCACAGAGTCGACAAGAACGGAAAAAAAGACAGGAAGCTAACGAAGTGTAGAGAAGCTTGTAGCGAGGCCGAAGATGGCGTCAAATGAAGCAATGGAGATAATATATGTATCTGTATGTTTGGGACATCAAAGACATAGCCACAGGGTAGTTGGTAGGAAGAATGGTTCTTGGCAGGTAGAATATCGAGAGATTTGGAAGCAAGATGATGTGTCTACCTTGTGAATATGTGTACATCACAAACCAGAGAACAAGATATAAGATATAATTTCACAGGTACGGCAGCCGGCCAGACGTCCCCAGAGCGTTCACTTCGGATAGCTGCCGAAAAGGGTGCAGCAGGAGATCATGCTTGCGCATAATCAGGTGATCCAGATAATAGAACAAGAACTAGACTACATGTAGAGAGGTCGAGAGAACAGAGAGTTGCAAGCAGGGCGGCTGTTTTTAGTGTGTCCTGGTCACCTAAGCTAGTCAGCCGTTAAGTCAGACGTACAAGTAAAGCGTTGCCCCTTCGTGAGATTGGGTGGCCACCAATGGTCATCACTGATTGCTGGATCGAGGCATGCCAAGACTCCCTCTGCTCCGCCAAGACTCGCCAAGGCCTTGGCATTGTACGGCGTGGTAGGTCACCTCTGTTAGTGTCCACCCGCATTTAGAAGTGTATAACCCTAGCATTCGCTACTTCAGACTAGCCATAATCGCATGAATCCCTGTCCCCGCCAAGGCCTTGGCACTGGGCGCAGCAGCGCCAAGGAATTCCGCTCCGGGCTCTTGCCTGGAGAGAAAGGCCATCGTTGCTTTGCCTGGCTAGAGCTAATGCGGTAGCTTCTAGTGCTGCTGCTTGCAGAGGGCAGTCGCCTCTTGGCACTAGCGACTATTTGCTTAAAAGTCTTATACGCTCTTCCCCAGACTGGCCGATGTTCCTCGTAGTTACTTCTTCTTCGCTTTTTTCTTTGCCGCACGAAAATTAAACAGGCTTTTTGGTTTTATTTTTTTATTTTTTATTTTTTCTCTTTCCCTGATAATCATATCCGCGGCAGCTGCACATTTGCGCTCGCTGCATCACCAAATCACATCGCTTTCTTTTAGGAAGCCACCCACCCGCCTGGGCCACTTAAGGTGCAGGCGCCCTCTTACAACCTTTTCAACAACTACAGCTACTTGCTGATATCCCAAACCACGTGATAACACACGTGCCATCCGCACCCATGATGTCCTCTGGCAGAATCGACGTCAATTCCACCGGCTCATCCAGTCCTTCGGCAAAGAGTGAGACCCCTAACCCCATCACTGCTACGTCCAGTCATAGCTCGGCTTCTAGCAGTGAAGAAGTCCTGACCTGCCGCTGGAACGCCTGCAACGAGCATTTTCCGACCCCCGAGATCTTGTACGATCACCTGTGCGAACGCCATGTCGGCCGCAAGAGTACCAACAACTTGAACCTCACTTGTCAGTGGAACTCGTGCAGAACTACCACCGTCAAGCGTGACCACATTACCTCGCATATTCGCGTGCATGTGCCGTTGAAGCCACATAAGTGCGATTTTTGCGGTAAAGCGTTCAAGCGGCCACAGGATTTGAAGAAGCACGTCAAGGTATGCAAATCACATCAAACCCCATACACTCGCTTTGCATCATATAACTAACATCATTATCTCTAGACCCATGCTGATGACAATGTTGCGCCTCAACAGCGTGCGACTGACCCTTCGGGACTTGGCGGCTACAGACCTCAGCCCAAGCCTAGTATGTAGTATCTCCATCCATTCATGTCTTGACCAAGTAGAACTAACGCCACCCTCACCCTCACTAGCTGGCAACCCTTACTATGACCACAACCCGCACATGCGCGCGGCGCCTGGCCATTTCGCACAGGCTTCCCACCCGGGCTATTACGGTGCTCCTCAGCCTTCGACCAACTATGGCCTGTACTTCAACCAGCCCTCTCTAGGCCGTCCTTACGACATGGGCCACCACGCTGCTTCTGGATACGATGACCGCAAGCGCCAGGCTGATACCATCGATAGCTTCTTTGGAAACGTAAAGCGTCGCCATGTCGAGCCGAACTCGTACAACCAGATCAGCCGCTCGTTGTTGCCTCTACACGGCATGGTTTCGGCTATGGGCGGTGGTGCCGACTACATGACCCAGGCTGCTCCCGTTGTTCAGCCAGCCGTTGGTCACGGGGCGCTACCGGCCCCAGCCCCATGGCTCAGACTTACTACCTCCCTTCAATGCCCAATGCTCGCACACAGAAGATCTCCTCCAAATTGATCAAATCCTGGAGCAGATGCAGACTACTGTTTATGAGAGTGCCAATCAAACCACGCAGGGAATTCACGTCCATGGCTCTCACCCTGAAGTGGTGCGTGCTAGTCACTCGCCGCCTACAATGCACCGTGGGTCGACTGGCAGCGCCATGGCCGCCAATACTGGGTACTATCCGGATCAGATGCACCATGCTCCGGCTCAGATGCATTCTCCTCTCACTACCATATCTTCGGGCGGCACTCCTGTGGCTACTCCTCCTAGTGCTACCATGTCTTACCCCTCGGAGCACTCTCCCAGCCCATCGGTATCTGGCATGTCACCTCAGTCGCGCCATAGCTCCACTGCTTCCTCAGCGCTATACCCTAGCCTACCAGCTGTCAGTTCCGTCATGCCTGGCCAATCTGCTACTGCAACTCTAGGTCCTATTCACGATAACAGTGAACGTCGTCGCTACCATTCAGGCCTTCTCCAGAGTGGCAAGGGCGTTGCTCCTTCCACCTCGGCACCTGTATCTGCCGCTCGTCGCATGTCTGTGGCTTCTAACAGCTCGGATGCTTCTGACGTTGATAGCGAGACTCGCGAACGGGAAGAGGTATACGACCGTTGGTTGGAGGATATGCGTGTTCTTGAGAAGCTCCGTACTTATGTGAAACTACGTATTGAGAGCCACGATTTCGAATCTGAACCGACTGCTACCTCTGGTGTTGATGCTTCTCCAAGACGGGCTTCTTCACCAATGGAATCGGTCGATGGTGACGAAGCTGATAGAGAAATGGCATCTTCACGGGCTGCTACTCCTCTGTACCCCACTCTAAACCTTGCCTAAGTGAGTAAGAATTGAAGTGAAGTATGAATGAATAGATCCTCAGACCTTTTCCCTTTGTCCGGCGTATACCTGGTAGCATACAGTCTCTTTTTTTCCGTTTTTTTTTTTTGCTTTTATATTTTTTTTTATTGTACGAAAATTATGCCATTCTATCCTCTATCTTGATATTCTACTTGATTTGATGTCAGAATAATATCTTGCCACTTTGTATTCGTCACAACAATCTTTCGCCACTTAAGTTACAAAGTCATAATTTGATGATTCTAGAATCCATTTAGCTTAGTCTAGATAGTTGCCATATTTATACCAAAATATTATTGATCCAAACCAAAAAAAGACAAGGAAAGAAATATACGTACACATCATGAAACAACTTATAGATAGTTAATTATATCTGTCCGTCGTTCATTATTGATCATATGATTACTAGTCGGATGTTTCTGGAATTCTACTCTTAACAATTTGATATGTAAAAAGACCCAACAATTATAAATACATATACACAACACAGTAATAATAAACCATGATTTAGCCGGCAAACCGATCGGCCTTCCTTCTATCTAACGACTAGTTGTAACTACATACATAATTGATTAAACTCCCTCGAAGTAACCTCCCACCCCGCTTCCATGGTCAAACTCCTTACTCATGATTCATACACAAAATACTACATACATATTAGTCTACGTTATAAAGAAAGTATATGATCTGATGAATGTATAGATATGCTTTATATTTGCGGTGTCAACTTCAATATGGTACTCTACCTACGTATCATACTATTTGTTCTGTTTATCAAACTAACAACACTACATATAGCTATGGCCAACTAATCTCAATATACAACTCTTTGAAGTATCACTATGTTATCTATGTAGTATTCCATACTATTCTATTACTTCGAAAGGATATGCACTAAGATCATTAAGCTAGTTGGCTACTAGTTTTTAGTTCTGTCAATGTTCTACTTAGAGTCCATGTGATATAACTGTACTAATCCGAAAAATTGGCTATTCCTCCCTAATGAGGTACATTTGCACCCTCTACCCCTCTACCCCTCCCTCTCTACATAGCATATCACGATGATGAACTAGTCCTCGTGTGTTTGGTACATTATTCCTTCATTTTCAAGCACTGCCGCAAGCTGGATGAGATAATAACTGGATGATTAAGTTTGACTTTGATGAGTAATTACAGCCGTGGGGCTAATATATATGTATGTTGTCTATAAAGAAAAGGCTAGAATAGTGATGTTGATGATGGCTAACATTAAAGTATGACCCCCATGTAAAGTGAGTGGAGCAAGCACAGGATATTAAAGTGATTCCATGCACATCATTAGAAAAAAAGTCACATTATTCCATTGCCCTGAGAGTTTGAAGTTGGAAATGGTTCGTGTCCATGCGTCAGACTCAGTTTAAGTCTAGTCTTCTTGTATCTGCCAAATAAGGCCTATTTGATCCTATAACCAGAGCAAAAAAAAAAAGCTTAAAAGGAACTACAGAACAAAACGCCATATCACCCTGCATGGGACTCTTTTTTTGCTGATTTAGGCGATGGACATGTATTAGGCCCGCCGTTACAAGATTGGGGGCAGTGTGTGTAGATATGGGTGACAAGATAAGGATTTGGACAGTGAGCTCCGACTCGTGAGATAGAAGAGGTTCAAGTATCGTAGGTTGTGTATGCTGCCCCCTAAGTAACATTAGGAAGATCTAGTTACTTGGATTCGGGGGTATCATCAATATTGAAAAATTGGGATGTGCTGAAAAGCGGAAGCGATGTTCGTATACAATGAGAATGGGTTTGATAGTGGTGGCGTCATGACGGCGTTTCATCGTGATAAACAAAAAGACAGGAAATGAAAAGAAAAAAAAGAACAATTATCCTTGGGTGATATGATAGCCGTATTGGTGAAGCCTGGTCCTTCCACCAAAGGAGAGAAGTGTTGGTTGGTATGACGTCATAGCTGCACCAGAGTGGATGTGGGGACTGATGCAGAGATATGATCGTGAAGAAAACGCCGACCAAATAGAAAAAAAAAAGAACGAATAGAAATTGAATCAAAGCGTGATCGGCTACTGTAGCCGGCTCTAAAAAAATTATGCACCATATCCCAAACGCCATGGCCATGATGCAACAATGAGGAAGAAACAGAAAGCAAGGGCGTCGCTAGAATTTAGCGTGAACCAAGCCGCAAAAGAGCTTCAATAGCTTCGCGTTCTTGGGGATCGGAAGTGGTAGTAAGATCGTGATATCCAAAACGAGATGCCTGAGGACCTCGAGCCATGCCTCCACCGAAGCTAGCAGGAAAATTCCGCAGGCCAGTCGGTGCAAATGACGGGGAAGCCATGAAACCCGATTTGGCCATGACAGAGGTACTATATGACTCGGCACGTAGAGCAGCAGCTCCAACAGCGTCCCAATCTTCATCATCGGTGAGATCATCCTCACCGTCCACCATATCGTCATCATCGGGAGCCTCAGAACAAGAAGCAGAGCCGGAGCCGTCGTCATTATCAAGCGACATCTTATCGGCCTCATGATCCATCATGGAGATGTTCCGGTCGTCGTGCGAGAAGACAATGGAATCATTGCCAGCACTCGAGGTAGCAGCTTTACCACGGCGGTGATAGTGCGAGCTTCCGGCAATGGGGATTCCCATGGAGATCGCACTAGGGTGCGTATCATTCAAGGAGCCCGGCGATGTTCTTTCTTGAGGCAGCAGCAGCTGCTGCTGAACACGACGATGGGCGTCCCATCGACCCCATCCAACCTTTTCGTATACGACCTCTCCACGTTCGCCACTTTCGACATGGCCTTCCAGGGCGCTCACAACCAGGCGCCGTGCTTTATTGGGCGGTATGACTGAGAACCCGGGGACAGATGCCGTCAGATAGCACATTATATGTCTGATAGCTAGCGGGCCATGCTCAAGCAGGATTTCGGGGAGGTAGTTGGACGACAGCATTTTGGCTGTCACAATACCGACCGACTCAACAGGTGACTCCGAAAGACGGTTGTCGCTATCCTGGAGATCTAGGTCGGAGTCGATGGAATCAAAGGCGGGCGCGCGCTGCAACTGAGCCTTGAGCCCGTGAGGCTGAAGGCCCGGCGAGATTGAGTTAGGGGGTGTCGGTAGGTGAGATCGGGCCGGCGTAGTCAGAGGCATGCCGCGAGCCGCTACAGCAGTTAAGTTGTCTCGGCTGGCGAGGGCCTGGGGGATCTCGCGACCATCATATGCCATCTTCGTCAAGTTTGAATGGTTTCTCGAGGGAGGACTAAGTAGTAAAAGTCGTAGGTGAATATCGAGTGCTATCAAGAGAACCGATAATGAAAGATAAGATTCTTATACGAGAGAAAGGCCTGTGATTTCAAGTCATGCTTAGTTAGGTTGTGTTGGTAGATATGTTACGGTAGTGAAGATAAAGAGTGCACAGAATAGCATGGATACGACTATAGTTCTCCCGGGTTCTATGACTACTCGATTATAGCAGTAGAAACAGTATGAATAAAGACTAACAAGCCTACACAAGGCAGTAGAGCCAAGTGATGAAGGAGGGTGGTGGATGGTGGCAAGCATGCCAAGGATCATGCGATCACTTGATGCTCGTAATAGAACCAGAAACTGGCCAAGCTCAAAGAGGTAAAGGTAGCTCTTCCGCAGGCGTTTCGCGACGCCCGACGGGTAAAAGACGGCTTTGATAGCATCAGATCGAAAGTAAGACTGATGGTGGTAAAGTAACACACCTAGCGACTGAGACTATCGGTTCTGGTTCTAATACAAGCCAGCAAGCCACATATCAAATGGGACGGCGGGTCATGAAGGGACGAAACGGGCAGGGTAGATAGACATGATAATAGCAAATAACATTGGGTTAAAACTCACCTTTGCAGAGAATTCTGAGGTTATCTAGGACGAGCCAGACGAGAAGACGTAAAAACCACGCAAGTTGAGATTAAAACTTGTAGGACAAAGTCTCCAGCAGCAGTAAAGAGCTAGAGCGCGTCGCTGGGCTAGAATTTATCCGACTTGGAAGATAGAGTGAGGCGGGTGGCAGAAGATAGGCAAATGGCTGGCAGCGCAAGATCAGATCTCAAAGACCGGTGACAAACAAGCCTTGTCTCTAGGAGAGAGAAGGGGAAATCAGTATATCGAACTTTGTGTTATAAAGGTGCTTGAAGGAGATAAAAGAAAGAAAACAAAAAGAAGAGAAAAAGAAGGAGAGGGAGGGGTGAAAGAAACTGCATGTGCCATGTAATATTTAATATTCTAATATCTAGCATAGGGAACAGGAAAAGAAAACTGCAGTTTGGCGAACACTAACTGACCAGCTAACCGGCGTACTGATCTGGATTTGGACACTCACAATCAGTCCGTTTTGGTTTTCAAACAATGAAGCTAACAGTTATGTATTAGCACTTATTAGTACTTATTTTACTGACTTATTACAGGCTTGAGCTGAAGCGCCTCCTCGTACACTTTCCCACGCTAATATCAATCTACATATCTTTTCTCAGTCTATCCTGGAGTCCTAAAAGCCATGTTAGTAAGGCAAAGGCAACTTGAACGACCCTGTTATCAAAGCAAGTAAGCAGTAAAAAGGCCTTGGAAAAATAGTGCACCTTACACAGTACACATACGGGATAATAAACAGTGGCACGCGCAGCAGGGATGTCATAGGGGTGTGTATATCACTGTCGACGCGCCTATGTAATGGGCCTGATAGTGCACTGTGCGTTCGCTCTACTCTTAAAGCTGTTGTTGGCCACTACTATTGCCAGGCTTCTTTGATTACTGGAAATGCTCTATCAGTATTCGTCCTGATGGCTAAGAACGTGCTGTCTCACACACAATGCAAGCAACACTACTACAATTAGCAGTCCTAGCACGGCCAGCCGGACGCAACAGTACGTGTTTATTCATGCATGTTATATTACCACTGTGATGCTCCTAATAAGTCCTATGAGTTGAGTCATCACTTGACCGAGAAAGTGCATCATCAGCTACATATCTATCTGTATATCTGTATGTATTGAAGATAGGCAATTATTACAACCACCCAACGGCCTTTACCCAGCATCGTTTGCGAATTCAAATGGCTATATCTACTCAAGCTCTAGTGATTGCAAAGAATTGAAACGCCCTCGGGCTTGACCGCTCTTGCACTCAGTAGACGACGGTGCCTGTGTCCCCTGTACGATAGCAGTAGTAGAGCAAGAACTACAGAAGACAAAGCATGTGTTGTTGGCTTGTACCCTTGTAACAAACAGGTGCTAACCAGAACAATACTAACGCCCATACCGCTCCCGAGCCTTCTGACGGTATCCTTTGGACCGGCCTTTCATCACTTATGTATATGTTATTTGTAATGAGGTTTCCGTGCCATATCTTTTGCGTGAGGTGGATATGAACTACCACTAGCACCACTAAAAAGCACCCTAACATCACCAACCATTTGTACAATCGCAGTAATCTACCCGTAGTTCCCGCATGAAAAGCCGTACAGGTCCCCATACTTCATTTTATAAGAAGTAGATTTCTAGTTTTGACTCCACAAAGATGCTTAAGTTTTGACAAGACATCCCCGCTCCAATACGTATACATACTTGTAAATAGTATAGTGGTATTATGCCCTTGAACTTGAGCTGCAGAGACAAGGAAGCTATATCGAAGGATTGCCAACTAGTAACACTAAACCGGCTAGCTTCATGAGCTCTTGTCGTAGCGTTTTCTTGGTGCTTCTGGTGCTGTGTTCTTTTATCGAGTGCTGACAAGTCCTTGGCCTAAAAGCCCACTATAACTACAGATCTAACCTTCAGTATTATTTTGTGTGAGGTTGGACAAGCCAACAAGCGGGCCTTGACCCATTTTCGCCATTATTTTTCTGGAGTGTCTACTTTTTGTGCGTTGTGTGCTCTTTCTCAACTTTGCCCTTGCCCTCTTACACGTAGCTTCCTACATTGGATCTCTCCTTGCCTTTCTCTACATTGATATCGTATTTAAAGATAATGCTTTCTTCGAGCAAGATCCAAAATGGTATCTGGCTTGCCATAGTTGCTAATCCCTACCATTGTTGTCGTCGTTGCTAGTAACAAAAAGCGTGCATCATCGCCTCGTCATAGGACATGGGATCATGAGATGTGCCTGGCTTGTCTCAGTTGATGGGCAGCCATCCTCTTTGTAATAGCACATATTGGCTGTATGTAGAAGAGTACACAAAGTTGATGTCATAGCACGGACTTGACCTCACATATTCTATTGTATCTTGAGGCATAAAAATGCTTTGCACCGTTACCAAGCCATTCATTCATCCTGATATCAAAATGCTCTTTGTCCTTCGAGATAGCCCGAGCTCTTGATCGAACCCACTCATAGCTGTCATCAAGCACTAGTTCCGCTTCCAGTGCACTTTGGAAGCCCCTCGGCCCACTAGAAATGGGCCACTAAAACAACCCAATCGCACGCTGTCATGTCGGCTTGTGGGCACGAAAAGCCCCTGTATTTGACGAGAACAGAATACTGAGAGTGCCAACTCGCTACTACCTCCTCCCTTTGTTCGGTTTTTGCTAAGAGACTAGCCAACACATTAAAACCTCCTAAGGTCAACTCACCCCCTAACGCCCTCAGAATTCTAGGAGATGTTCTCCAAACCAGAAGTACTCCGTGCCAAACTAACACGGTGTGCTTTCTCATACTGTACGTACTCAACAAGGTCATCCTAGGCATATCTGTAAATGGTTCTTGTTGTACCTTGAAGGTCTACATGCATTCCATATACCATACAACGATATCATTCAGACCCGTCAAATTCCGATATTTCGTGGACAATACTGTACCTGAAGTCAATTACCAACTGCAGCGAAGATACATATACATATGTACATAGTATCCGAATACAGATAAGTCACATTGGTAAAATCATCATGTGTGTCAGTCATCTAACAAAGGTAGACTTTCCAGAGGATATAGCATCAATATGAAACACTATTCATTTACATCTTATGACATTATCCATTTGGAAGTCTTTCAACACACCTTATCTAGTTCACCAACTTTCTGACTTAGCAGCACTAGCACCCGCTTGTACCGCCACCTATTCTACTTGGTCATTTACTTTTAAATACTGATAACGAGCCACCCAAACGGAGGCTATCTGGAAGTTGTCGGCCCCGTGCACCGTTTAGTATGTTTGCTCCAAACCAAAAATCAACCAGTCACTGTTCCTCGTGATGAGTGCTATCACAATCTGTAGTGCGCGAGGGATTCCCATGGTGTCTCTTTCTCTTTCGCCATGCCAATCGTCCAAGATGGAGGGAGGGATTTTACCCCGGCATGTCGTAGCAGAGGAGCAATTGGAACTAGGAGGAATACATGTGTTCTGGTCTCATAACTAGAGGATACCAGCTGATACACTCATTATTCGTACAAAGATATAATTATATCTACTAGAAACCACATGTGTACATACATGTTTATCTGTATAGCTGTGCTAGTTGTATCTATGGATGCACTATGTGTCCATGTGCTTCAAGTATCGTAATGATTGCTGGCTACCGCTTGGATCCTCGTACCCCGCTCAATTCACTTCGGTTCCCTTTTCTTCTTCATTGACAGATATGTATGCGAAAGAAACAGAGCACAAGAGGCCACTTAAGTCTCTCTCGTCCGGTGTACGACTATCTATATCATCTCTATCTTTGTTGGGCTAAAGGCCTAACTGCGTCATTGACCATATTTACTGACTTGGGGCGGCAAAAAAGATGAAAGGGAAAATAAACAAAGGGCCATCTAGTCAGTCTGTTATCTTTTTTCATAATTGCCTTCCATTTTCCTCCTTAATAAAGGCTACCTACAGATTTTGATCTACGTCATTCTGTTCAAAAACGGACAGACGGCATATCTAACAAAATTCACTTCCACTAAACTAAATTCTCGCTATAGATCAACATTCGCTCGCCTTTTTTTCCCCATTTGACTCTTTATTATACCGTGATACACCATTGAACTTGAACGGTTTCGAGGTTCCATTGAGCCACGGAATCTACCTTGTTTATTGTGATTCTAAATGCCTTCATAGACTTGTGTTTGAAATCAGGCATGTGGCTTTACGATCACTACTATGAGGCCCAAACGTCTCTACCTCTACTATATGATTGACTCATAAATAGCAAAAATCAATTTTCAAGTCACGACAAAAGCCATTCTTGTTGCTTGATTTTTCGTACATCTTCCTGAGCCTTCCTTACATTTCCTAATTATGACTAGAACAACTTAGAGCATCTCCAGCTTCGCAAAAACATATAGTTATCAAATGATAAAGCAGTTGATCCGAAGGGTATGACTAGTAATCAAGGGGTTGAGTAGAATGCTTTTATTTAAAAAAAAAAAAAAAAATAGTAGAATATATGAAGGTGGCTATGTGAGGAAAACTGAATGTTGCGATTTCAGTTAAGTTTAGGGAAAGGAAATCAACATAGTATTTTAAAGGAAATTAATACGATAACGTAGTTCATAAGCGAGTCGGAAATACAAGAGAATCGGAAATGTTCAGTATTTTCACTTAAAAGTCAACCATAACACTCTGAATTAACACAAAAATATTCAGGAATTACATTACTTTAATATATCTTTATGTCTATCTGATAAATGATATATGTCCTGTCTTGCGGAACACACCACATTGTCGTTCCTTCCTTCGTTTTGAGCCTATGTGTAGCTAGATCTATAGCAGACTCTAAGATGCCATATTTGGCTTTAAACAAACATAAGTCAAGCTCAGATGGCCTCTAAATCTTTGCATTTGGCCCTTCATCAGAAGATATATCTCAGAAAATAATTCGTCTTCGGTTCTGGTTGCTGCTTGACAAAGCCCGAGGCCCGTCGCCTGCCAACGGGAGATGTTGATCATATCTTCCACATCACGAATGTGGGGAAAAGATAATCAAGAATATAAATTTAGAACATGATGAACAATCTTCTTATCCTCTGGATTGGTTAATTTTCATGGTTTGATTGTGCTGTCATGTTGCGACCTTCGGCCACTGATTCTATGTCCCGGTGTTGATTGAGGGATGTTGTAGATAGTAGAAGGATACTTCACCTTGCAATATGACTCTTATTTCAAAGCTTCAAAAGCTGAAAATATAGGATTCTGTTTATAAGTTGATTCTATCATTTTTGGTCATAGAAAGTTTCCGCCTCCCATGTATTTCCGACTCACTTATGAACTACATTACATGTATGTAATTATCAGCCAGCATAACTGTAGTTTTCATTACCCTCCATTCAGCAAATCTTGAACAATAAGGCTCTAATACTTAATATTGGTTGACGAATTACATATAGAACTCCAAAAGCTCAGACCGAGGCTTGGGCAAATATATCTATCAGGACAAAGATAGAAAGAATGACATACGAGATACAATAAGCTGCTACATTCAGATATGATCATACCACCAAAAAGGCTTCAAAATCTCCTTTTCTAACCTACAACTAAATTGTAACAAACTTCAATAGTCGTAGAGATGACGAAGATGGCCCAAGAAATTATTTAAGTTATACTACTTAGCTATATGTTGTTCTAGGCTGGATGATTTTGCAAATCAAATAGTTAGATTTTTTGCTATTATTATGTCTGATCATGATGCAAATCCAAATAATTGAAGATGATAGGAGAGACTACATATTTCTTTATATAATAGAGAATAGTAGTGACATAGCTTCCAAGATACGATAAAAGAGGTTTGGTGTGTTCCAGAGTTAGACTAACCCTTTTGCTAGTGCACCAAATCCTAATTAGTCTTATGTGAATCGTCTTAACTGGTATTTCCAATGCTAGCATGATACACAACTTGCTATTTACTTTCTATTCTCTAGAATAAACATATTATAAATTAGAATCTAATTACTGGTTATGAACAGCATTTGAGAACATAATCAACCATAAAGATCTATTTACTAGGCAATTCAAGAACACCACAATAGCTATTTATAAGGAGCTAATATCATACTATCCAAAACTAAGTATAAAGCAGGTTACAAGCCAACTTCTAATTGTTGATGCCACCTTCCTAGATCCACCTTCTTGGGGTGAGCAACAGAACCAAAACTACCCTTTCTCTTGGTGGCTGTTGAGGGCCTAACATAGCTAGCCCTCTCAAAATCAATAACCATCAA
>RHDR01000491.1:0-24048 GCA_009806295.1 Davidsoniella neocaledoniae
TATTCTTTGTAAAGACTCTTATTATATCAGCAATCACGAGACTTCTCCTCGTTGGTAGTGATGATACTTGGCAATACTCTTCCATTTTATTAGATAAAGAACTATATTATCACCAAACATCAGGTGAAACGGTAAGGATCCCTACTTCTTTTTTACATCTGTATTCTTTACTATCCAACACTGTCCATTTGTAACTATCTAGTTCTTTTTGCATTATATTCTTCGCCACTTCTTAATCTTCAGTAAAAAGTAAAGAATTACACCTGTACCATTTTTATAGTTTCCGAGTTAATTGCAAAATCATATTATCAGCAAAAGAGGGTTACATATAATCTCAAGAACTGGTAAGTTTTTGACATTGGACTTCGACTTCAACTTGTAATAGATCAGAAAAAACCAAATTACAATTCATCCTATGGTCCACACTTTCAGTTGTATACCAAGCCAGTTTGAGACTATAGAGGCTTAAAAGTTAGCCGAGCGTGTCTACCGTCCTGGCACAGAACGTCCTTGTGCGTCTCAGTGTTTCACATATGAAGGGCTATTCCACCAATGCTAATATAGATGCATAGGTTGGGCCTGATGTTGGTGTAGAGGGTGAGTCTCATGTTGATATCTTCAACATACATAGATTATGTTAGGGCCATTGATCAGATTATGTAGGCAGCTGATGCTTCTGACTTTAGGCGGAAGACTAGTATTTATGCTTATATTCTATAGCTCCATAAGATTAATGAGAAAAAAAGTATATTGCCAGCTGGCTATTTATGGGGCTAAGTATATTTTTTGAAGAACTTGTTGAAGTATCTATGTCGATTCTCTCAAGATTCCACATGTTAGCAACTGTGCATATGCTAAAAATGACGCATGTCTGCTTCTGGAATCCTGAATTATCGCCGCACCATGATATTCGTGTTTCTTCTCAACTCACAAGAGATGCTTCTACCTTATGTCAAATTCGCATAAATGGGACGACAAGGTCACCTTAGATAGTATTTGGAATGAAGTAGAAGAAGATAAGTAATTTCAGTTATACAGATAAGATCTCCACTTTTCACATCTTCTATCAGAACCACTACTATTTGTGCTAAAGTACAAAGTCCCAAAATAGGGACTTGAAAAAAATCAAATCAAGCAAAAGGGAAACAAAGGCTTATAAAAGTCGAGGCTGACCAATTAGAGGAGCCATGTCAAATCCTACGAGGCCAACCAATCAAAACGGTCTCCTATGCTCCACAAAAAGCGAGAAAATGACGAAGAAACAACAACCACCAAATTTTCTATCAAGACTTACGGTAATTCGAATCAAGTGAAACACTCGCAGGGACTCGCGGAGAGGAGACCTAGTGGAAAGTTTCCCCCTAGGCATATCAAGTTAAGAACTTAGCAGGAGGAACTTCAGAGCGCACACAATTATTTTGTCAGGTATAGGTCAAAATGGCCTCCTCCGTAACTCTTGAAACCTCCATGGTATGTGATTGTAACGGAGAAACATGCTTTGTTGTACAAGAAACAGCTCATATATCTCAAAAAAGAAGACTAACTTTTATGGTACGAACAGGGCCCTATCGTGCTAGAGCTATACACATCTCATGCACCCAAAACCTGCGAGAACTTCATTGCCCTCACGCAGCGGGGCTACTACAACGAAGTAATATTCCACCGCATCATTCCCGATTTCATGGTACAAACCGGCGATCCAACCGGAACTGGTCGTGGCGGCTCATCCATCTGGGGCGATAAGTTTGAAGACGAGATTTCTCTAGAGCTAAAACACACCGGCGCAGGTATTCTTAGCATGGCTAATGCTGGCCCTAATACAAACGGCTCCCAGTTTTTCATTACTTTGGCGCCTACGCCATGGCTGGATGGCAAACATACCATCTTTGGCCGCGTTAAGCAGGGCTTGAGTGTCGTCAAGCGCATGGGATTGGTCAAGACTGGTGAACACGATAAACCGGTCGAGGATGTCAAGATTATGCGGGCCAAGGTCAACGATGGCGGTGATGGCTACTAGTTGACATCATTGAGTTGCAATAATTTCGCAAATTGAATTATGGACTGTATCGGCGTTTGGCGGCGTTTATCTTTATACATGCACTAATATAATGCCAATAGACATGAGTATGTGCAAGATATACGGATTTGATAGAATGGGATAATGAAGGTGACTGATATTGTATTTTATTGGGTATATACCAATACATATCGTAGATATCAAGACCCATGAAGTAAAAAGGTACAAAACACCGAAACTACGATAACACAAAAAGTACAAGAAACGCCGATTCCACCACCTATCCAAAAAAGAGTCCTTTCCGCCTTGAAAACGCCACATGAAGTATTTGAAGAGAATGAGTGGAAAGTATACTAGAAAAGGGTGATCAAAGAATGTAAGAAAAAAGGGGCCGGCGTTGGAAATACATCGCATAGTAGAAACGCCGCATTCGAGTGAGGCCATGATAGAAAGATACAGAAGAAGGTAGCGGTAAATCAATCGACATATGGAAAAAATAATAAAGAGAAGGGGGACAAGGGCAATCAAAAGAAGAGAAAGACATATATAGTTGGACTCTATTGATACAAAATTGGCTGACGCGGAGTCTGAATGCGAGATATTACTTGAGAATTCTAAGACGAGTTGTCATCTGCGTTTTCCACGTCACGAGACTTTTTGCCACTGGATATAGAAGGCTGTTTCTTCATCATTTTTTTCAACGGTGAAGAAGCCTTGGACTTTTGTTTCTTAAGCGCGTTTGGTCCGACTGGTTTGGATGATGGCGACAAGTTTTTAGGAGGTATGATGGGGCTTTTTGAGATGGCCTTTTTACGCTTCTCCTCCCGCTGGTCGCGGGGAGTTGACGCACTCGTTACAGTCTTGGGTAATGGCACTGGCGTGACTTTGTTGACCTTGGCCTTGATCTTTGATGGCGGAAGCGGTGCCGGTGCCGCTACTCTAGGCTTCTTCTTCTTGGGCACGGATGACTCAGGCGTCTCGGATTCATCTTGATTGTTGTCGCCGTTCATCTCGGATAAGTCGCGTTTACGCGGACTCTCCGTTGCTGCAGCAGGAGCAGGCGTACCGCGCCGACTAAGTGGCGGTGTTGGCTCATGCTGACTGTTGGTCCCGCTTCCGGTTCCATTACTAATCTTCTGCGCAGCGGCACGACTGGCGACACGTCCGCTATTGCCAATACAGGATCCCATATGATTATTCAGACGAGTTACCAGAATACAACGCTTGCATTTACTGCAGGTAGCAGAAGGATACGATAGTAGATTCAATGGCTTTTGGTCTGTTGGGATATCTGTGCGCTTCTCCATATCCTTCTTTTTCTTGCCACGGCCAGGACCCAGTGGTACCCACGTTTGTCCATAGATATCGTGGTTCGGCTTGTCAACAAACGGCTTACGTTTGCAGTAAATGACACTTGGATCTGGTTTTTGGGCGCCTTGCCCTCAGTGGGGTACTGAAGACGTGGAAGGTGACATTTGGGGCATATGATCTCTTTGATTGTCTTCAGTGGGTTCCCCTTGAGAGTCACTCTGCCCTCCTCATATATCGCGGCATCGGTTTCTATGCGAACTTCGGGATGTATGTCAAGAGACCCATCAGTAGCATCGGCAGCTTGCTTTTCGACGCGGATGGCAGCAGTTGTGGCTCTGGCCATCTTCTCGTCGCGGTGGGTCTTCATGACCAAATCGTGAAGGATATTGTAGAGAGCATCATCTAGAACTTCATTGGCCTATTATAGGACGACAGATAGCTTGTTAGTATTTTTGTTTAGTTACAGTCGATATCTCGACATAGATCGCGTCTATGTCCATATGTATGTACTTGCGCGCGCGTTGCGACCCATTAAGGAAGTTGGCAAGGGTTCCAAAGCATATTGGAAATATACCATGCTTGTTCGAAGTACAACCGTATGTATAGTGCACGGCAAGCGGCTTTGTTTTCATATCAAGTCTAGAGGATATAGATAGGACTTACGAGAATATCAAGGTCGGCGGCATCCTCGGATGGATAGAGAACAGCCGCTTGGCCAGTCATATTGGCAAAAATTGTTACAAAACAAGCAGCAACAATGGTCTACTGTAGAGAATAGGCTTTTATGTTTGTGAAAGAAACTGCCGTGCCAAGCGTATTCGAAAAAGCTTTGTAAGAACTCAACTGAAGAGAGTTATCGCGAAAGAATGTGGAAAATTAAGCTTCAACTATTGACTTATTCGAGGTCTAGGATAGTTGAGCTTGGTTGATATATGCACTAGGCAAGCGAGCCTAAGAACATAAGTGTGACGTGCCTGATGCGGATGGGGAGATGCAGGACAGTGACAGAGATATAGGCGTGTATATTGACAAAGTTGAAAGGTATTGGGTGCACAAATTCGATGGAACGAGATGAAAAGAAGGTTGACGCCGACAATGTGAGAAAAGGAAAAAAAAAATTTAGAAAAAGATTTATGACGATGGTGTCTATCGAAGATGATATTATTTGCGATAGTAGGTAGAAATTGCAGCGTGTTGGGTAGTTAGCGATGATAAATTTGGTATGGACAAGGTTAGGTTGATGGCGAAATTTCGCGACGCTGAAACCTGGAAACTGAGCTGACTGATGATTTGTTGATGAATGAGTGAGTGATGCCGAAAAAATTAGTAAATATTAGAGAAGAAGCGTAATGCTTGTGATGACGGATCGTTTAGAGGAGTTGGATATGATAGAACGAGAAAAAAATCTGCATCTAGGATTCTTTGTAAGTGAAGGTGCGTTAAGAAAGCAAACTCAGTTGCTAAAATTGCAGTTGCATTTCACAATTGCGATCGGTCAGATTGAAGTCTCAACACAGTAAATCAAAGCAGCGGTTTCAGAGTCCAGAAGACAAATTAATGGAAAAAATCCTAACAAGATGTTGTCCTGTACCAAGTTCCAGGGCAAGCTTAAGGCAATTTAGTGGGTATTTGATTGGCCTAGAACCTTTCGGCTCTCTGATAGCTTCGCTAGGTACAGAAGCAATATTTAGGTGTTGTAGGCCCTACGCTCGCAAAGCCGGATTATCAATTTCTTTGATGGAGGCTCTTAATACATGAAATGCCCTGTTCACGAAGATAATTACATCCAATAATCAAACATATGCACTTTACAGACTAATACGACATGCTATATATCAAATATGGCGTTTTGAAAACGCCTCTGTAACGGGTGATCAGGGGTTTGTTCAGGGATTGCTTTTTTCTGCCCGGCAGAATACCGGTTTACCGCGTAGCTACATATCTACATGCGGCTATTCGAGGATTTCCGGCTCCCTCACCGCCCGCGGATGATGATGAGAATGAACGCAACAAAGACAATTCGAGACTTGATTAGTGAAGAAAGTAAAGGCGTATCGGTAGTGTATAGAAAAAAAAGAAGAACTAAAGCGTAAAGGCATAGATCTAAGAGTCGAAAGCTTGACGGCCGCTTCCAGATAACCGTATACAGGCAAGGGAAGTCATGCATACGAAGCCGAGACACGCTGGCTAGCTAGAATTCCAGGAGACAGAGGATAGCAGTATATAGTACATCTCTCCGCATTATTCGAATGATTTGTTTGGTTCCCACACAGGAATTCGACGATCCTGCGCAAGTACAACCTCCAGAGGACAAAAACGAAACGATCGCATAATTACCACGAAGTTGCCTCCTCTCCCTTCTAGCCAACCATAATCCAGACTTAGCTTCATGTCGCTAGTTGTCTTGCCACTTAGTGCTTCCGTTAGTTGATTCCGGCTTCTCCCACCCTGCTCTATAACAAGCAACAAGAGTATATACCCACGATTCCAGGCAACAACAACAACGGCATTTCACTCAGCATACGCTTTCTCCAGAATCGCTATCACAAACTACAAGTACACACAGCCTATCATGTCTCAAACCAGCATTACCTCGTGGTTCAAGTCTGTGGTCTCCTCAGACGGGCTCGGGAATCCAACCGCCACACCCAGTGCGCCGCCGAAGCAACCACACAGCCATCCCCCGCTACCCGTCTCGACGCCGTTCCAGCCGCAGACCAAGCCTCCCCCTCCATCTGCCAAATACACCGCGCCGCCTCCGCAGTCGAAGTCTGGACCAGATCCCGCCACGATCTCGCCATCCCCATCTCCCGAGCTGAGCACAGACACCATCGCCATCGACGAGCCTGTTCCCGAACCGATCAAGATCCACGACAACGCGCAGCTGCGTCCCGCCTCGGCCGATGATATCACAGCCTTACGGCGCATCATGCAGCTGATGCTACCCGTGATGTACCCTGATAGCTTTTTCAAACAGCTGGTTTCTAGCCGTAATATGCGCCACTCGCGCCTCATTATTTGGGATGAGCCGGGAAGTGGCCGTCCGCCTACCATCGTCGGCGCTCTAATCTGTCGCGTCGAGGTGCGGCCCCCCAAACCCGCATCGGTGCTATATCTACAGGTTCTTTGCTTGTTATCCCCATATCAAGGCCTGGGTCTCATGTCGGCTGCCATTGATCATGCGCTGGCTACGGCACATGCTTGCGATGCCATCGAGTTTGCTGATGCCCATGTGTGGACAGCAAGCCATGATGCGATTGCGTGGTACGAACGCCGCGGATTCAAAAAATCAACAATGCCGTTAGAGACGTACTACCATAAACTACAGCCATCCAGTGCCTGGGTCATGAGCCGCGGAGTCGATTCCAGTAAATCTACCAAGTCTCCCGAGACTTCTTCTGTACCCTCTATCTCGCTATCATGTGCTTCCCCATCGGCACTCCCCAGTACCCTGGCGGCTGTAGCCAATCTGCCTTCTTTCCCCCCATCTGCTTCTTCGTCTACCACATCATTATCGTCGATTGGCGGTCCGCCTCGAGGTCGCTCGGGAGCGGGTCAGTCTTTCCAGAATCAGGCACCAGCAACTTCGTGGAATGACTTGCCAGATGACATGGCACCTGGTCGTAGTGGCACTAGATCTGGTGGCACTTCTACTTCTCGTAAGAAGCGTGATCGGTCTTATCCCACACCGACTTATTAGGGTCTAGGGTATGCACATTGGGTAGATGATAATTCTAATAGAGTATGAGGATCAATAGGGCACAAGGCTTACATAAACAACCATGAGATTTTAATAATAGCTAATATACACTATTCACTGACGTTTTTCATAAGGTTCATGAGATATGATATGAATAGTAGACTTAGAAGATAGACTCTTCCATGGGCCTCATTATTATAGAACAGAAAATAGACTTTCATTATGTAGAAAAACACAGTATGAACCATCGCTATTTGTTGACGAACCTGGTCCCATAGTGTGGGGAAATAAGCGTAAGAGAAGACAAAAGAAAAAAAGAAATTGATGACGAAAGATAGTAACGCATCCCAGAAGAACAGATAATAAACCCGAGTAATGCCCAAGAAAAAACCTAGATAGTGCGAGAGAAAGAATGAAAAAAAAAAAAAATAAAGGAGAGTAACCTATAGACACATGAAAATGAAGAGATAACGCCGTTTTATGCCGCCTTAGACAGGATGAAACAAGAACAAGGAAAAGAAAAGCTTCACAGCTAAACAAGATTATACATGCTCTTGTTAGTTGGCTGCTTTTAAGCCATAGTCTAATTTCTCCAGAACTTGGAAACGAGGTAGCCAGCAAGAGCCGCCACACCGAGGACACTCGCGGCAGAGATCAGTTGAGCAGTACGCAGATCATCAGAGACTATTAGAGAAAGAAAAGTTAGTATGATGTACAATATACAAGGAATTAGATATAGGTACAAACTCACGTCCAAGAACCCGGGGAGCCAGGCTGTTTCTCCGGTTGGCCTTGGCGGCAACCAGGGCGATGAGGGCAGCACCGACGCCGGAACCATCCTTGGCAATGCCGATACGGATCTTCTCGGCGCCCTTGGGACCGACACCCTCAATGCCACGGAGAGCCTCGAATATCATGTCGCGGAAGAAGGGGTAGTGCTCAACCAGACTGCCGTCGACACCAATATCGACAATCTCCTCGTTGGGGTCATCTAGCTTTCCGGACTTGATAGCAATGGCGGCAATAGCGACAGCTGATAGACGGGCAGCGCGGCGACCAACAGCGTGAGCAATAGCCTTGAAGACGTGGGCATCCTCCAGAGAAGGAGTGTAAACTTCCAAGTTACCCTCTAGCGACTGGCGCAGAGTAGAAAGCTCGGGGGTGTTGTCAGCAGCGGCGACACTCATAATGGAGCTGTCAACGCCCCAGGGCTTGAAGAAGCCGGAGTGAGCACCAATAGAGGTGGTCGACTTCCAGTCGTTAGAGCTGCTGTTGGTATCTTGGAAGAAGTGAACGTCGGGGTCCTTGAGCAAGTCGACGACGGCCAGACGAACAATCTCGCCGAGGAACATTCCAGAAACACGCTTCTCGAATAGCTGGAAGCCTGGGTTGACGGAGCCAACGTCTAGAGAGTTATCCCAAGGAGTGTTGGGCAGAATGTTGAGCTGGTTGTCGAAGGAACCCCACTCGGTGTTGACGACCATCTCACCGGTAGACTTGCTGTATTCACCGGTGATAGGCTTCTTGATGTTGGATAGCTTCTCAAGGTAAGCGCCATTGGTACCGGTACCGAAGATACCACCCAGAATGGCCTTGGCCTTGCCAACAGAGGTGTATGAGCGGGCCATCAAAGTGCCTACGGTGTCGTTGACCAGGGCGGCGACGTTGACGGGAAGACCAAGACGGTCAATCTCAGTCTGGAGCAGTGCGCAAACATCCTTGCCAATGGCATCGGGAATGTCGAAGCCCTTGGTCCAGCGAATCAGCTTACCGCTGTTGATAGAAAGCTGCTGCACAGGGAATGAGAAGGTGAAGCCAAGCTGGAAGATCTTCTGCTCGGAGTCGCTGAAGAAACCGCGGCGGAGACGGTCCTTGGATAAGAAGTGATCGGCATGGTGCTCTTTAAGGAAGATATCAATCTGCTTGGCGAGGAAAGAGAAGAGCTCGCGGGCAGTCTTGGCAACCATAAGCTCCTTAGGGATGGCGACCTTGTTGAAGGTCAGGTTGAAGGTGCTGTCACCGTTCAGCTGGATGGAGCAGACACGGAAGTTGGTGCCACCGAGATCGACAGCGAGGTAGAGGCCCTGCAGATAGAAAAAAAAGGTTAGTTTTGGCTTTCCGGAAGCGGCGGCTCTGCAATTCAGAACCAATGTAGGTCTGTAGGTCTGAGACTCGCAGATGTAAGCGCCAATAGCGAGATGATTATTGGCTGTAGCGCGAACGATTGATAAACTAACCTTCTCGGAGCCATTGGGCACGCCCGTAACATAGGTAGGAATCTGAGCAAGACTGGTACCATCGGTAGATAGACCCTCCTCTGTAGATGGGCAGGTTGTTAGCGAAAGTTCTTTTTGAGATCACCGCTGTGGTAGCAACCCAAGTTTTCTGTTCCTCGCTTGGGGGTTTCATTGGCATATCTTACCCATCTGGCGAATAAATTCGTCGACAGCCTTGTTTAACGTCTCGTCAGAGACGTCGAACTGGTCGACGATCTTGGTGGTGGCGGCTTCCAGAGACATGGCGAGAGGTCTAGATGTGGGCGCAGAAGTTGGAAAATGGGCGGGATTCTGACAGACTGGCGCAGCTAAACGGAGATGATAGCTGGTAGATTGGGGAAGAGAAAAATAAGACGAAAAGGCGAAGAACGACGCCAGGGGTCTGGGGAGGAGGGGCACTGAGCCTAATATATGAGTGGAGGAGGGGACAGATACTAATGGAAAATGGAGCTTGGCGTCGAAATAGAGGACAGAGACAAGCTATAGCACAAGAGGATCAGGCTGCTGGTTAGTTATCTATTGCAGACGAACAAAAAGAGGAAGTAGAATGAGAGGGAAGAAAGAAAGAATATGATGATGTAAAGCTGGTCTAGCTGATGGCCGAAGCTGTTATATATATACATGTATATATCACTATGAGTATGAGTGAAACCGATATTCTCTGAGCTTCTTTTACCCAGCATCCAAAGGGCCGAGCGAGCATCCGTGACGACAAGAAAGGGCAGATTAACTTACCACTCTCGAAGTCGACTAGTCTATCGGTCCAGCATCGAGGGGGGCGTATGATGAGGGCAAAGAAAACGGCTCCGGTGAGTGGGTCCCTGAAGATGATATTGAGGTGGCTAGGTTGACGGTGGGGCGTGGGCAGAGTGGTAATTGCTCAAAGCGGAGGAAAACAAGAAAGGAAAACAAAAGACGCTAGAAAGAAAAAAACCGGGATCATTTTTCAGAAGGTGCAGCAGCTCGCTTTAGCTGTAGAACTGCACTGTAATGATTCTTTTCTTAGCGTTTCCAAACAAGCAGCCGCAGCCGCCCCTAGAACCAAAGAAACGAAGAAAAAAAATGCCGCTTCCGAAATTCTAGCGCGGTTAGGGAAAGAGCTCTCTACTAAGAGATAGGTCTCAACTAAGCAACAACTCGAGCAACTTGCTGCAAGCTCGACGACATCGATGTCTTGTAACTATAGTCTAGTAATGCAAAGTATCTTATTTTCAGTCTTATTTTCAGAGACAGTTGCAGTCACCTCTGCTTCATTTTGACAGCCAGATACGGCCTCAACGCCAGCACCGTATCAAAGACGCAGAAACAGGGCCGATTGCGAATGCCCTGACGAGCGTGCGAGACAAGACCAGCGAGACGACAGGATTGTGACTTTCAACCTACGCCGAAGACACCCAACCATACATATGTGTGTACATATGTACATACAACTAGGCATAGTACTAACATACCTGAGCATGGGGTCCAGAGCCAGGCTGGCAAAGCGGCTCTAGGCTTTATTTACTCTGTATTGTTGCTTCATACTCTCTCTAATGGTTAGACTAGTGGTTGGTGTCGTCGTAACGTGTATTGTGGAGTGACCTGACCTGGCCCGAATGAACCGCAGTATCTCTCACTATACAGATATTTACGTTTGCCTTCCCCATGATTCCCCCCATGATCCTATCTCTAGACAGTAGTTTTGGCCTGACTTTTGGCTGTAGTCTCCCCAGAAACCCCGGAGAAAGCCAGAGAACCGCCGAGCCTAGTGGTCATGGGGAAGGAAAAAGATAAAAAAAGGGAACTGGGAGAAAAATCGGGACTGGAAAGGTAGGAAGAGAAAATTCTCTGGAGAGACCTAGGCTCTACTAGTTGTTGTGTGATTATGCGGGGAAGCATAAGCAAAAAGGACAGCTTTCTTGAGGGCTTGTCAGGCTGGTCGCATGGCCATAACTGCTTTTTTTCGGTTGCCAAGAAGCCACACCCCAATAATACTTAGTAGCTATATGTGACAAAGTTGGAGAAACATCATTGACCATCGTGATATCCGAAGACTCTGGCTTCACGGAAATGATATATACAGATATATGTACACATGTACCAGAAAGAAGGGGAAAGGGAAGGAAGTCGCTATGATGGCCAAGCAAAGCGTATTGTTCTCGGTCAATCAGACATAACTAAAGACGATCTCATTTGAGCCTCATTTTCTTTTGTTCGTCATCAGGAGTTTGCGCACGAAACCTCGTAAGGAATATCGAAGATGCTGAACTAGTACTACTTAGTCCGGGAAGGTGATACAATACATAGACAAGGAGCTACCCAGTCTTTTTCTGTTCATTCTCTTCACTTTTCATGTGACAAACAGTGCCGCTTCTCCTGCCATGGAGCCTCTGATTTTGCCTATGCATCTGACAAGCTGAGGCAACTGATGCGATCGTGAAGCAATTCGCTTGGGCTGTGCCTGCCGCTCTAGGACCATGTTTCTCCGTAACGATATTGTCTTTTTTATGTTCTTCGAACGTCTGGCATAGTAGTCTACTTCTACTTTGGGTGTACTTTTCCCGGGGGTGGGTGTAATAGAGCCAATCCAGGATAGAGCAACATGGTCGACTTGTCTTCGCCTCTGTGATGACCATCATTGGCTAATAGAGATGCAGCCGAATTGACTAACATGGCAACTTCAAGCCGCGACACTTTCACGTCTTGATATTGCCCCGAAGATACCACTTAGAGGAACAGCTCGCCTGAGTGCTATGAACCGAATAACGTAGAGTGAAGAAAGGGGCAGCTAATAGACAGATAGAGGGCGCAATTTGCAAATGCTAGCATATACTGTATGTTTTATGTGTAAATGTTCTAGTGCTGGCCGGAACAAAGAACCATATGGTAGAGATGCATATGTGGTAGAATTGGGAAGGGGGGTGCGGGTTTAGCTCTCTAGGGATCAGTGGTATTTTCCCCAGAACAGAAGACGAGTAATGAAGTCATAGTTGTCGGCGTCCCCAGTTCAGTTGGCTGTCTACCGATGCCCGACTATACAGATACGCCTAGGTTTGTAGACTATAGTTGATGATAACAGAAAATAGGAATAAAATAAAATAAAAATGCAAGGGAATTAAGGGTAGGGCTCTGCAGCGGGCAAAACTAGAGAAGGAAGAACACACAAAGAAATCGGGAATAAAATCCACTTACCAGAAATAACGTAATAAACAGAACCGAGAAGAGGCCGTACCGGCGCATGATTCTTGAGCCACGGCCATCACGATAAGCCGTGCTTTTAGTTAACGAAGCGTCTTTGGGGTAGCAGCTACTTCCGCTGCTGTCGATGTTGATCGTGTTCATCTGGTTACTCGTGCTTAAGCTCGTGCTCGTGCTAGTAGGACTATTACCCGAGTCTTTAACGCCGGACGACTCCAGTTTCCCCAGAAAACCCCAGGAACGTGATCGAGCAGTTCTTGTCATTTCCTTTTGTTCAGGTGCGTACTTTTATTCGGCCTTTTCTTGTTTTGAAATATATATAGTTGTATACTCAAAGTTAGCGGTAATATCACGCTTGGCGGCGACACAGCGTTTGACTCTGCTTCACAAGCTCCTTTCTGTGTCCTTTTTAGTTGAAGGGCATACCGCCAACCAACAGTGAAGGAGTGCAGCGCCTAGGGAGAAATAAGTAAAAAAGAAAATCCAAGAAGGTTGTGTATGTCAGACAGTATAGAATGATAGATAATTTATAAGGCCAATGAAGAAGTCTTCCTGTTTTCGTGCCACCAGTGTTGGTTCTGCCTATCACGAAAAAAAGAAAAGGCCTAGTTTGGTAGAATAATTGGGTGGTAAGAGGTATAAAAAAAAGTAACGAGTAATCAGTATGAATAGGTCCACGCCCTTCTTTCTGCAGTCGATATCATTAAAAGACAAGCGATACACAGTCTCAATAGCTAGATATCAGGAAGCAAAGTGACAGATATATGAGCACATAAACACCTGGTACCGTCAAGATATAAAAAAAAACCCAGTGGGTTGGAAGTCTCTCAGGCCACTGATAATTGTAAATGTGGTAAGCTACAAATTGTAGAATTGCGGGTGGTGCAGACCAAGAAGATAGTTTAGAAAGGTCGGTGAGATGGCAGATATAACAAGCAATAATAGTTCACGAGAAAAACCCTGCACACTAATAAGCCGTAGCTTGTTGCTGTAAGATACAGAGGGAGGGGAGGATGGTAGTGAAGAAAAGAAAGAAAATGGCGGGTTGTTAGTGAGTTTGTTGTCCACCAAGAACCGGTGAAAGCTCTGCGTTCTTGAGAATATGTTGTGGAAGGTGCTGAAGGCACGATAAGGTATATTAACAGTATAGTATAACTCCTAGAAGATACGGAAGCGCCCCAAAGTCCTATTATACTTAATATTTCCCTCCTCATTTTTCCTTTCTTTTTCATACGCCAAACAGGGTATCAATATGTTAGAGGACGGCCAGCTCAATGCTGAGATTCAGGAGTGCGTAGACGCAGTATCAGCTAATCGTTTTGATCATGAAGTGGCCCCAACGAGCCAGTAGTTCAAAGAAATGAACATATATGTTGCAATGATGTTCAGAGTGAATATGGGTAGTAGTCGCTATTTCTAGCAGAATAGTTGTTCTCGATGTGAAGCTAAAGAATTATCAACTCATGCTTTCCCCTTAAGTGACTGCTTTTCTTCTGCTCTCTCAAACCAGGTTTTTTTGCTCTGCTGTCATCTTTGTGCTTTGCTTCAGATTTTTTCTAGCCCCCCTTGACCTCGACCGTGCTTTCTCGAGTACAGTGCATAGTACAGTGTCAGGCTTTCATTGAGCACTAAATAGAGCAAGGACATGCCCCACATACATATGTACATAACAGTAACTTAGCCCTATTTGTTTGACAAATAGGGTTGAACCCTTACATTGTTAACTAGCGCCATTTTTAGAATAACTATAGTGTTATGATGATACTTGCTGTAGACAAAACTGGTGTGTTATGAGTTATGAAAATCTTAACAACGTCATGAGTGTCATTGTTCTTACTATGGCCTTTCCGGCTGTCTCATGTGCCCTTTCTCACTACAAATATAGCTATTAGCCTTTGTTACTATACATGTACCTATTAGTTATTAGTGCAAACTAAGCAAGCCTGAGACGTCTGATTTACTATTGTTAACCTTGTCAAGTTCGGTTCCTCGCTTCTGTTGCGTTCTTTCTATTTCCTTCGCAGGAACCTGGTCACCTGCCCAACCTAAGAAAACACCGAGCATCTCGCCGGCCCATCACTGGCCCCTCCACCCCCCATATCTGGGCTATTACATAAATACTAATATGTATGCACAGCTATCTCTTTTTAGTCTGTTGGTAGTACATGTAGAAAATGGCTTGTGATTCCTTCTCGTCAGGTAACATGGGGGAGCAAAGGATAACCTTGTCCGCACAATCCAAAGCTAACGACTAGAACAAGAACTATTAGCATTAGAAGTCGTCAGAGTACGCCATAACTAAGAGTCTGTTGCTGTTGGCAAGGATCAAGATCAAACCCAACCGGACGGGCAGAACGCCAACCGTTTTGTGCACTTCCCGTGACTTGACTCTCGAGAAGACAGAGATCGCTTGTTGGCTGGCCTATAGTGTGCATCTGTCTGTATCAGACCAGATGTAACCCGTTCGCCAGCGGGTTGCGCCGCATCGGTCTCTTTCTCTTTTTCCCATTGTCTTCTTCCTGCTCTCTTATGATGCTCTTCTCTGTATCATGTTCTTGTAATCTTTGCTTCCAATAACGAGTATCCTCCTATGATTTCAAGCACCATATCGTAGATAGCTATTGCGGTGATAGCAATGGAGCAATGGTAACCTAAGACATGTACAAATAATTGACACAACCTATTGACCTCAGATAAGCTTAGGCTTTATGTATACACGCCACTTTGTCTTTTTACCATGCTTGGTTATAGAAGGACTAAAAAGTTAGTCAGGGCATCGACCCCAGATCGACCTCGTAATGATGTAGTTGTATTGACATAATTAACTTAGTGAGTTGTTCCCCAGAGTCTCTTCCTGCTTATCACGCGACTATAGAATCATCTCCCCATAGTTTAGGAACTCTAAAAAGAAGGGTCCTCGTCCATATCTCCATACTTTCTTTTACCTATTAAAGTTGATCTTTTTTCCTTAGTTACAGCCCATACCACATGCCAGATATTGCTTCTCTCCGTATAAGATGATCATTATTATTGCATATTAATTCCTTTTTGGATTCTCGGTCATAACCCCGGAGTAGAGACGCCGATGGAACAGTATTTCAGTATAGTACAAGTGGCCAGCTGATTTTCAAATCGGACCATTTCAAGTGTATCGAGTTATCACCCTAGAAAAGCGCTCTTGTCTCTAATGTGACGAATTCACTACCGTTTAAAGCCTGAGGCTGCGACTTTTGTCTATAGTTACAGCATCACGATCTTCTCAAGGACGCTAGTTGGTACAATCTTGTCATTGTACATGTATAACTGTACCCCCCTCCCCCCCGCCCCCTTTCCGCACTAGTTTTTAGAGCCTCTTCCTGCACTCATTATTCTTTTTCTCCCCATTTCGGAGCCTCTCTTCACCCTCCACTTTCCCCCCACAAATCCTACTTTAGTTTGTCTTTCTGGATTCCTTCCAATTCACTTGGGCATCATCAGTGAACAAAAGGGGAACATGAAAACAATTGTGCTTCTATTGGGTATTTGTAGATGGGGCTGTTACATATGTATCATGACTCTTTGTCCACTGCATTACTATACCGTTATATGTAGTAGGTATTCCGTCTTGATTGTAGATAGATACAGTTAGCTTCTTTTTCTAGAGGAGTAGATTGTGGCGTCATGATACATCATTAGAACTAGTTCATTAGACTCCTTTAGCTTCTAACACGAGGTAGAGTCAGTTGGTCTATCATAGGACCCTATATCGTTTCTCATCTCTCGTACCACTACGAGAGGGAAATTCCATGAAGGCCATATTCCATATACTAATAATAAGCCTAAGCTACTGCATTTTCTCTCTCGTTGCTTGTAGTTATCAAATATTATATAGCCCTGCGTTTTTTCCACAATTCGTTTGCTCGGTTGCTAACCGCAGAGCCTCCCGTATTTTCCCCCTGTACTAATCATCGATAGATTGAGGCTCTGAACTGTCAAATAAACCCTACTTTGACACAATGCGTCTTCTTGGAGACAGGAAGAGAGAATAGGAAGGAGGGGGTAGTAGTGTCTCCTTGTATATCCGATAAGCTGTGGAAATAGGAAAAAGACAAATCCCCCGAGATTATCATTACTACTTCAATAAGAAATCAAAGAGCAACTCTTTGTTGAAGTTCACTTGGATAGTGATGTCCAAACCAACCATCATCATCTAGATAAAATCTTCACGTTATTACAAAGAGTCAAAGTGGTTATCATTATGCTTTACTTTGTCGAACTAAAATCTATTCTCGTCACGTAGATGGCCATTAGTACTAAATGATCTATTGTTAGGGTTTGCGTACCTGCTAATCACTTGTGTCTTATGCTAAGAGGATAAAAATAATGTAGCTGAAGAAAAGCATCGATCCCTATGACAACATGTAAGTAAATACGATAGTATTGATAGTGAATCTCAAGTGCTGTTGTATTATATCTTTTCATTCATTTAGCCAGGTCATATAAAAGGGACTTGGGAAATCTTGGGATTAGTTTAAGATACTATTAGACTACATAACTGTTGTTCCCTCTAAGACATCCACATACAATTATTGTATGCCTGAAGTACATATGAATGACGCATATAGTTAGCGTGCAATATATCAATACAGGTGTAGGATATTCCCCTTTGTAGAAACACCACAGCTTTCATTTACATCGTCACATGGCTTATATGTATATTTGTAGTATTTCTCTGTTGCCTAAAGTATTCTAGTAGATTGCCAAATATTCGGCATATTTCAATTCATTGCAATACTTTAATTTTAGAAACATCAATAGTAGTCACTGCCTATACGATATGTGATATCTAGATGATACAAAAACACAATCTTGATAATTGGATAACCTTGATACCATCTCTGGACTTTGACATAACAATAATATTACTATCAACAAATATACCACGTATTATTTTGTTACTTCATCTCACACTCATGCTATTATATAGTGCACTGTCTTGAATTAAGAGTGACATAGAGCTAACAACTAGTCATAGATTCAAATGTTAGTAGTCTATATAAACTAATTCGTAGTTTAATAGATCAATCATGATGCCGAAGTATCCAGGGGACTGTGGGCATGAGTTATATTCCCTACTAGAGTTTCATATCCTTGGAAAATAAGCATGGCGATAGAAGTCATTCAGGGTGGGCTTGCTACCACAGTTATATCATGTGCCGAGGCATCATTAAGGTCAACCAAGGACAGTAAATCATAAGAATACAATGAAGCTCATGCTGTGATTTGATTGGAGGTATGGATAGCTGCTTAGAAATATTGACTAGCATGTGATAACAGAATTTTAAGACGTGAATTAAACCACATAGTGACATATAACACTATGGGACTAGACAAGACGATATCGTGGTTCATATGTAATGTTTATACAAAATAACTAAATGTAATGCAAAGCATTTAGCCAGGTATCTACTATCAGACACTTGAGTTGGTTTCCTACAATTGAATAATATTCTTCGGGAATTTAGTTTATCGAATTACACTTTGTGATAAGAAGCGAATATTTCTATTTAAAAAGGTAATATGCAAGCCGAATAACATCGACATACTATAGTTATGATATTTGAAACACCGAATCATCAAGTTGAGAGTTGTAACCCTTTCTACTGTGTATCAACTAAAACTGAATCGTATGCATGGAAATATCTTGGGGCATCATGGTGAGTATGAGTGTATCTCTAGAAATTGAATATATGCACAAGTAGTGAGTTTGATCAGGTGCCAGATTAGTATCTATACGCCCTGTGAAGATAGTCACGAATGTGCAGTGTTTTATTAACATTTGTGATAGCTCACTTCTTTCCTACTCTACGATTGCTACTGGATCACATCGAATATAACTTGAATTTGCAGAACCTATTTTGGAACCACTTTGTCATTGTGCCTTCATGACTGCTTGATTCACTATATATATAGTACCGTATCAACTCTTGCAAGGCTTTGCCACTGTACAGTTCTTATCACCCGGAACGATTTCGTGAGAAACTACGAATATGAGCTGTGCTCTATGCTGATTACTGTGTGAAATATAGCTATTAAAACACTTTTCTTCTTTGAATGCTAACAAACAAGGAACCATCACGGTATTTAGCAGCATGTGACACAATGCGAATAAATATACTAGTTGATAACTTCACATACCAGATTTGCCATTATACATAGCAAGGGGACCTCAAATTCCTATATGAATCAAATAGAATATATCATTATCAAGTTATATCATAAAGTAGCACAACTTCCATGTCTTATTTATATGGCTGTCAACTTCAACTTAGATTTTTATGACGATAGTGAGCCAAGGTACACAATATAGAAGCAAATGAGTAAATTTAATAATTGAAGAATAATATACGATGACGACTATTGCATGTAAATGAGCACCGCATACACTTATATCATCATCATACTTCTAATTCTACATGTTAGGGAATTGTTTCCTAAACGGCTGTAATGTAGACATCTAGAAGACCATTTGCTCAAACACACTTACTCTACTTTATAGAGATGTTAAGCACATGGCCATTTTAGTTTCAGCATACTTGATATCATCCTACCGTTCTAATGGAATGATAATCATGGTGATAGTTTTATTGATAGAACTCTACTGGAAGGAACACTGAAATTAACTGTGTGTAACATTAAGGTAGGTTCTTCAGACTCGATATCGTCGTTGTATATATCTTAACAGGTCTGGCAAGTATCATTGATTGTCTGTATTAGACCTAAGCCTATACACCCTTTATGTGATATGCATAATAATCAACAAAATGATTGTTGACGATATCTACTCTGGGTGTGGGTGCCTTGATAACACTCTACACGTGACTGGGCCACAAATCATAGAATCGTTAGCGGCATTGCGTAGAATATACTTATATACAGTTGTATGCGCGACGTAAATACGAATTTAGTGTGCGTTATCCTTTTATCATTCAGCTTGGTCTACATTTGTATTCACCGTGTCATACTCAAGTCTTCTTCTTCGTTTTTAGAGTCCTCGATATCACGTGCTTCGGCACTTTTTTCTTAAGGTTTAGGGTTGGTATATATGTATGTATGATCGACACCAGCCTCCAGCGCTCAAATAGTTGTCATGAACCTTGTAACGCTATTAGTATACAGATATGTATATCAAATGTAGACATCTCGCATTTTTCGTATAGTGTAATAGGAATAATGAAAAATCAAAAGAAACCGTATGGATCGCTAACTAAGTAGGCGCGGAAACACAGAAAAGGTACTCGACTCCTATTGAGTCGGAATACGAACGATGAGGTTACCAAATCTTGGCGATTTCAAAGTTACATATATTCAAGTATGCGGCAGCAATGAACAGGTCCGGCATTATTCTCAATGATGAAATCATACCGCCAGTTTTACTACATATGTACTATCAACTACTTTACTTACCATTTTTGGAAGATAGGGCCAATATACACATAGTAATGCAATTAGAAATGAGTAAATAGTTGTATGTGATATTCGTACCTCGTATACGAAGCACTTCAATCTCAAATTGCGAAAGAAGGAGGCTATGTAGCACGTACCTGTTTAGAGTCCTTGAGGATGTTATGTATTAGCATATAGATATGCCTACAATACGAGACTAGCATTTTTAGTGTCTTTGATCCTTCTAACTATAGACCTGAACTGATGACTTTGAGATAAACGATGTCTACTGGTTTCATGATATTTCTTGAAAGTTCTAAGTGTTGAACTCGAGCAGATAGTAAAATCTACATGGAAAAGCAGTAATAAATGTTGCCGGGATGTTGCTGGAATGGGATTAAATATATAACTAAATGGCGTGGCTGACGTTAGATCAATGACGAAGCCCATGGAGCTTATTCAGGTCGGTGTCGTAAGTGATTTTCTGTAGCAAAGATATCTTAATATCATAACACAGAGAAAGGATGATGATGATTAGAGAATTTTACAATATTCGTTTTTTTAGACATGTATGCACCGAATGAAAATCAGGCCAAGATGTGAGTTTAATACTGGACCGAAGACGCTGCATAGATCAAAAAAATCTCCGTGCTCCATGAGGCCTAAAACTTAGTGGGAATTGGAGTGTACAGGTCAACTAGAACAGACGGACAGGGCCTTGGAAATTCCCAACCAAAATTTTGCACAGCTCAAATAATCAGCAGAGTAAAGAAAGAAGGACGAAAACCGGAGTGCGAGGATAGGTGGGGGAGAGAAGAGAGCTCAATGAAAGAGAGAAACGAGTAAGGTAGCAGTCAGTTTATCCTCATTAGAGAGTTAAAGGCGGGGCAGGGGAAAGAGGGAGAGAAAGAGAAAATGGAACTAAACGCTTGTTGGATTGGCTATTCTACAGAGCCTATATAGATATATGTAGCAGGCATAACATGTATGTAGGCCAAGCTCTAGATACGTGGTACAATTATATAGCTAGCTAGTTATACATTCTTCATCATTATTTGGGTAAACAGAAGCGTAGAAAATAATTGAAAAGGAAAAATGCAGGCCTCGGTTTGTTTGACACTATCCACTCTTGGATTGTAAGATTTGAACTAACTTTGACAAGGATACATGTTGACTTGTGTTCTTTTCAATTACCGGTGAGTTTTTCATTCTCAAATCTGCGTATTGTTTCTACGGCATTTTTTATTGCAATTTATTTGGGAGAGATAGCCAAGTACAGATATAGGAAGGCTTCATAATGTGGCTGGAATTTTCATACAGTACTTTGAAAACTAGGGAGATATTAGCAAATAATAGTTAATATATTGCGAGACCCAGGCCCTACATAAAAAGAAGACAGGTATTCTGTAAGCTAGCGGCGAGAAAGTTTCCGGCCGGCGATATATTTGTACATGCAAAAGCCTACTTTCTAGTATTATATATGTATATGTATATGTGTTCATCATTAATGAACGAGAGCAGAACGGAAATATATTGCTAACACTCTCCTGCGCCGCAATCAAGATTCTTAACCTGCAACCCGGGATGTTTCGCTTAGACTATGTATTATAGCCATCAGAATATAACTTTTGATAAATATATAACAACAGCCAGATATAAGTGTGCTAAACATGCAGCATTTTTCGGAACATAGTCATATAAAACAAATCGATGGCATAGAGAAGTCAAGTTCATGTCAGGCCCAAAGCGGGCGGACAAACCCCGCTGCTGACCTTTCTTTGTTCTCCTATCAATGTGGAAGGTGTCTTGGGTGGCACAGTTTATAGTGAAATACTGCGTGTTAGTATACAATGTAGAACTACTAAGTGATAACAATCTACAACTATAGCATAGTAGAAGACAAGGCGAGACAGGGAGATACGATTTCCAAGGGTTTCAAGATTACTGATGCTGGTGATAGGCTGCTTGTGTGCCCATCAAGCCAGCAAGATCGAAAATTCAACACCCGCAATCCAGGGCGTCAACAGCGGAACGAAGAGGGGCAGAAGGAGAAGTAAGAATGTAGCCGTTAAAGGACGACAAAAACCGTAAGCACAGCAAATCAACAAAGGGTGTTACTGAGCAAGGGAAAAGTACTTCAATCGATATAGTAGTAGGTGGAAATTAGCTGAAAGCAATTGAATAGTTTAAATCAACTAGAAGATACATGTGTATTGAATAAATGTATGTACAATAGGAGTTTGGGTTCATGGAAAATGATATTATGGATATCGACTTTGGAATTGCATAGTGGGCGAGAGTTGCAGTATTTGGGCAAATTGGCAACCTGTAGATTTTCTAGCACTCAGAAATATATTGTGACTTTCCGCATATTGTCCCTCGCCCCCTTCATGTGCGTGTAAAATTTATAGAAAACAAACAAAAAAGCCAACCTCGTTTGGCAGTTACGCCCGGCTAGACGCTAGATATAGAAAGATCAAAGACGGTTGCTTTTCTTCTAACAAGTCTTTGATTCTGCCTTTTTTTCTCATTTCCAACTTTTTTTTTCTTTGATTGAGCTTCTCGCGTTTGCCGGATAAATTACAGTTAGGAAACCACACAGATCAGGTTCTATGACCCGTATGTATAGTGTAACGCCTTCAATTTTTGCACTGGTCTATTCTTCTGTTGGCCATTTTTTTTCCTACAACCTGCTCTGCTTATTCGGAATTCAATTGCAAATTTACAGTTTTTTTTTGCATTCCCTTTTCTAATGCCCTTCTTTTTTATTCATTTGAATTAGCTTGAAATAGGGTTTTTTTTCTGTCTTATGCTTGAGGACCGATTTTGGTGCCTGACTTATTATTCTTGCCTTTTTGTTGTTTCTTGACTTACCCGACTTCTAGAAGATAAGGGCCACTGAAGCTGACGTCCTTATCACTCGAAAAGAACGAGAATATCCTAAGCGTTTGAAATCTCTCAGGCCCCGCGCTCATCGACTTGGTCCTAGCTTTTGCTCCCCCCTCCCCTTCTACTCGGCAGCCTGTCACATTACTGCTATTCGGTCCATCAGTAGATCCGATCGATCGCTGTAACTGTTACCGCTAGCAGACTGACTCGGACAAGCTGCTAAAAAGTCCTTCTAATTCTTTGTCACTTCTACTAGACCATATGTATAGAATAGGCACTATATCATAGATTGTAGACATCGAGTGTCGTTGGACTTTAGTGTCACTTCTGATAAGGTAGCTTCTACGTACGGTTTTTTTTATTTGTATTTGTCTTCTAGAAAAAAGTTTAGACGTTGTATTGCCTAAATCTAGCAATTGCCCATTGACAGTGAGCTCTACCTATTCTTTCTAGGTAGAGTACCTCTCAGCCTATTCTGTGCAATTGTTCCTATTCCTGCCCAGGCTGAGCAAACAAGCACTACCGACAAACTTGCCTAGCATCACTTTGCTTCGCTTTAGCGCCCCTACCCAGTTTTTCTCTAGCTTTTGTGTTCTTTTTTCTTCTTCTTTTTAGCTTCAGAGTTTATGCTCTAAACAGGTGTTGGCCACTATATTTTCTGCCATTATAGCTAGAAAAGCAACTGCCTGCTTCTGAGCGAGACGAGCCCCCTCCCATACCATCCGCACCTTCCTTGGGAATCCATATCCCCTTTCCGTCCGCCTTTCCCCTTCTTTGAATCTGGCTCGTTGTTTGCTCTGGTCATTAACGGCGCCGTAGTATTACGTTTCGTGCTTCTTTTATTTTTTCTCCTCTTTTTTTTTTCTTTCTTTTCTTCTGCTTTTCTTTTCTTTTTCTCTTTTCTTCTCATGACTTCCAGGTTCAAGTCTACGTTTGGCTTTAAAAAACGCAAATCTGCAACTGCCTCAATCGTCCAGCCTTCTACGCCTGACCTATCGCAGACCCCTCCTTCTGCCTCTGGCGTTCCTTCCCTCGCCCAAAACAACTCCTCCGCCAACAGCAACTACTTCAATAGCATCGGCACACAGTCTCCCACACAAAGCATCATCGACCCGAGCTCGACCCCGAACAGTGTTCCACAGCCGTCATCGACACCGCTGTCGTCGATTGCCGCTTCGACGGGAGCCGCTGCCGCCCCAGCCCGGAAGTCGCTTCTCACCTGCCGCAGCATCCCCACGAGCTCTCAGCACCAG
>RHDR01000492.1:0-24017 GCA_009806295.1 Davidsoniella neocaledoniae
ATGGGTAACCGTGGCCAGATGAACTACCAGGAGGAGTGATGCTGCGCGGCAGATGGTGGTGGGGGATGCTGTGCTGCTGGTGCTGTTGAGGGTGGGGGTGGTGACCGTGGTGCATGTGGTGGTGAGGATCGTATGAAGGCGTGCTAGCAGCAGGAAGCTCGGGTGAGTGTGACGAGGAGCTGCCGGAAGAGACGGAGGCAGTGCGCTTGCGGCGGTTAGAGCCGTGTGATAGCTGGTGGTAGTGCAGACGGCAAGCCAGCTCGGTCTTCTTCAGGTGGGCGGCAATGTGCTTGTAAGGCATCTTTTGCAGACGGGTCTGTAGCAGGTAGACTTCCTAGAGGGTATGTTAGTAGACTGTATATCGGAGACTTATATCCAGTGTCTTGTCTGTTCTTACCTCCTCTTCACTCCAGGCACGGCCACCGCCGGTCGAAGCGATCTTGCGGTTCTTGGAAACACCGTAGTCGTGGTGGTCCATAGTGTCGTTGGGAGGGCCGTAGGCCGAGTGTGACATGGCGATAGTGGGAGCCATTGTGAGATATCAAAGAAAGAAATAAAAGTAAGAAAGAAAGGAAAAGAAAGTCGTGTCTTGGTCGTAGGTCGTTACAATGAGCGTTGGCAAGTGGGTTTTGTTTTGGTGGCAGGATACAGTCAAGCACAGCTTTACAGTCCAGATGAAGGAATGATGATGCTTTGCAGTAGAGAGATATGGAGAGAGAAATAAAAGGTACGTGAGATAAAGATCCAGTCGATATATTCGAGCCTTTAGAGGAAATGGAACGATGGGAGCGTCCGGTTGGTGTTCGTCAAGGAAAGTAAGAAAAGAAGATGCCTATAAAGAGAGTCTGTCTAGAGTGGTTCTTAAGGCTAAAGAAACAGCAGTGATAAAAAAGAGAAGGAAAAAGAAGAAAAAAATGTGTAAAAAAGAGCTCGAGTTGCTTCAGAAGGGAAAAAAAAAAAAAATGGTAGGGAATGTAAGCAGCCAAGCCAGTTGGACTGATGTAATTGCTTGATGGTGATAGCAGCGGCAGTAGTTGTAGAAGTCGTCGGGTATCGAGCGACTCTATATACTAAATGGAAAGAGAGGCGATGTCAAGTGAGCAAAGAAAAAAATGAATGAAGCAGAAGCAAACGAGATCGGCGTTCGTAGAACACAAAGAAGTGAAGATGACAAAGAAGAGAAGAAAAAAAACAGCAATGGGATATCGTGAATAGATCAACCCGGGATGAAGAGTAAAAGAGAAACCAAGAGGAAAATACAGTCGAACGAAAACAGGGAAACACTTATTCATATAAACCAGTTTCTTGCGATATGGACCAAGTACCTGAGAGGACGAGAGACATCCCACCTAGGACAAGAAATAAAACATAATAAAATACCGTTATTTTAACGACCGCCTGGGGTCTCTTTTTTTTCTTGCTATCCCACAAGCCTTTTTTTTGCTTTTACTACTACAGGGATAATAATGGTTGGGGTGTGAGCATAGAAGCGTAATAAATAAATAAAAAAGCAATAAAAGTACGAAAAAAAAGGCACAGCTACTCTTCTCTATGCTATTTCTGACCTCTGACAGCTTCTTGTTCTGAACTTAGCACAACGTGCCCTACTTGCTACGAAGGGCTTATGACGAGGGTTTGTTTAGGACTGTAGACTTCAGTTATTCGGTCAACTAGCTGCCTTCCAAGTACATAGTACACTTTTTAGTGCTCTTCCGGAGACTCCCCTCCCCCTTCTCCTTCTCTTTTGCCAACTTCTCTGGAATCTACCCTCGCCCCTCCTTTCCTTCTTCTCCTTCCTCCTCTTTGCTGGAGCCCGGCCCCTCACCGTCTCAGCTCGTCTGAGCCTACCCGACAACATCATCCCGCTTTTAGAGTTTCCTTGAAGGGGACAGCAGACGTTGACGCCGCCGGCTTACGGTGCTCGAGACCGAGAAGAGCTAGAGGGTACTAATATATGAGCTTATTTCGTACACACTTACACACTAAAAGGTACACGTACTCGCATTGTGCCATAGCTTCCCGCAGCTTTATGCTAGAGGGCTTCACTGCCACTGCATAGAAATTTCCACTAGTGTTCTATTTGATCCCTCCATTAAGGTCAAGAAGTACATATGTAGCTATATCCAATCTGGGCTATCATATTGGGAGAGCAAGAGACAGTAATCTGAGTGAAAACATATCTTGTTGCGAGATCTGGTTTAGCATTGTTTTCGGTATGCTTCATCGGATATCGTCACCATCTCCTCCTCTTGTGAAAAAAAAATAAAGCAGAGAAATCAAGAGCCAGACCTCAAACAAAAACACGGAAGAGAACAGAACAAGATCGTCACTGTCTGACACCGTCTGGCCTCTTCTTTCTGTCCTTCGCCCATAGGCAGAATGCCGTGCTAGCCAGAGTAGCATTATCTTCTCATTCTCTCCCATGTCTTTTTTTCTTTTGTGTTGTTTTCTATATACTTTGATTCAGCAGGAAAAGCAAAGACGTTTTGTGGTGCTGATCTTGCATCGGCGCCTGGCTATCTAGTGTCTTACAACTCGACTGTAGTTACAGTTGAAGAAGCAAGTTTGATAGAGACCTGGTGGTGATGAAGCACCTCCTGATCTGATCTGTGTATGTCTCGTTTTCATTCATCTCATTGCCATCCTGTGCATCGACATTTAGCTATGACAGAAACATGCAGTATCTCATCATAATCTCAAAGTGAGAATGGAAAAGCATTATATTCGTCAAGCCTTTTAGTTGTTTGACTTACACGATGATTAACCCTTCAATGTGTGTTAACCCTAATACAAGACACCTTTTTTTTTTTTACTTACACACCCATAATTAGATGGCAAATCTCCCCCAATACTAATAGTTCGCAGCAAAGCGGTAATTAACGAACAAGTTAGGTTTAGTTTACATGTTGAACGTATTAGCCTATTCCTAGTCCAATTGAAATTCAACAATCAAGGATGAGAAAAAAAGCCTGGTTGCTGTGATTTAGCTAAACTTGTGATGTGCACACAAGAAGCTAGCTAGCTGTCCATTTTAGCTAGGGAACCAGGCATACTAGGCTATCTACATGTAGATGATGTTTTTTTGTGCCTGGGCTATCCTTCTAGGCTGTCTCTCATTTCTGACTACAAGGTCTTCCCGTTCTCTGCACGATATTTCGTAGAGATATGTGAGGCGAAAAACACGAGACAGGCCAGCGTCGATCGCTTCTAGAAGGCCATTTCACTGTCTTTCTGTTGCTTGTCCAGCTTCGTGGTTGAATATTTCAAGTGAACCAAATAAATAGTGAGATATAATGGGGAAAAAGCGTCTTATGACAAGCTTGGCCTGTTGATTCGGTTCACATGTGAAATCAATCTCATCATCAAATCGGGAAATAAGAGAATTAGTGACGATCCCCTTTATCACACATTGACGTTTTTCTTGTTGGAAATAGCCCGATTTAAAATCGCCTAAAAAGAAAAGAAAACAATCCATTTTGGCGTTGTTTCGGTCTTGATTCGATATTGGCCTGGACTTCCTCGCCAGGAGCTTTGCCCCTTTGTATTCCGGACAAAATACAGTAGATTCAGTAAAGAAAGACCAGAGAAAAGAAGAAAAAAAAGAGCACATGTGTATTAGTATGTATTTAATTCTACTGAGCTTTTCCCTGTGTAGAAACAGAAAACACTCGGTGCTTGATCACCAGAACAAGAAACATGAGGCTCCTGATAGGCTACTTTGTAGAGTTGTACTCTAGTGATATGGCAACGCTTTGCAGTGCCAGAGCCACAGAAAAAGAGAGATCTACAGACAAACATTCACAGGGTTCAGAAAGTAAGACGAAAAGCAAGAAAACGAGATCCAGAAAACAGAGTGTTCTTTACAGGCCTGAGTAACTGTGTATCCTTAGCACTAGTGCATACATGTACAATAGTAAAAGAAAACAATGGCATCTTTTGGTACCATTTACATTACAACGCCAGATACCCCAGCTTCCATGCGCCCAGACCCTTGAAACTCGCTAAGACGTTGTAATCTTATCACCAGTGTCAAGCTTCAATTAGCCTAAAGCCAGGGATGAAAGAGTTATTGGTTGTTGTTGTTTTTCCTATAGGAGAGAATGTTTTCTTGTAGTGTTTAATAGAGAAAGGCAGCAGCGATATCCGAATAGAATAGAACCTCTTGCTAATCACGGCTTTCCTCGCTGCAAAGAGTAAAGATCTAATATGGCCAGGAACAGGTGGATAGGGCCCCTTGCGGGGAAATAATACATACATATAAAAAAGTAAAGTGAACAAATAAATAGTGTTTCTTTCTATGGCGGAATTTATCTGTCGATATCAAAGATGATTCAAGTACCCTTCTTTTCTCTTGCTAACTCTTGGATATAAAGGAGCTAAAACAAACATTAACCCATATACTGATACAACTATATGTAGATATACCTTTCCCTTTACTACACTTCTTTCCAAGTCAACTGAAAGCCAATAAAAAATACGCACAGAGCCAATTGATAAGAATCAATACTACACCGTTTTGTGATTTACTAGGTAAGAAAACTTGAAGAAGGAAACCATCACATCTAAGCAAGCTAGAAATGTTCAGCAGAGTCACAGACATGCTTCATGCAGTTTTGTTTCACGACGCCGGCCGAGCCCGGAGCAGAAGAAAAAAAAAAGTGAGAGTACATTGTTGTTAGTAAGTAGAACCTCATCATTATGTGATCCTGTTTGAGCCGGTCTTTTATCCAACCAAGATGACCTGAAGCTGAGCTGAACTGAGCTCTTTGTTGCCACTGGGCCAAAGCTCGTCGAGTTTCTTGAGTGTATGGATGTTCATGTTAATGTAGTAGTTGACAATGTTTTCAGAGTGTCTGCGACGCCGCAGTTCCACCGGGATCGCCCGTCTCTAACTATAACTTTATTACTCTAACTAAGGTCGGTTATGTGTCCGGGTGTCTAGCAGTCAGATGGCCAACCGATTAGTAGCATACACATTATATGTAGTTGGCTATTTTTCTTATCAGTCTCTGCTTAGAGTATTGCGGGACGAGATGACACTCGAGCATCGTGTTTGCTATCAGTGAACAACGGGATATAGTTAAAACTATAGAGCTTCGACCCTGTTTTTGATTACTTGACATGTCTTGACTTTGCATCTGTGCGAAAAAAAAAGTAGATAAGCCTAAGGAAAAATGGCTTAGCAAGTCTAGTTAAGCATCGATATCGAGGTGCTCGGGGCGCCGATCACCTTTCACCTCTTGTTTTTTTTTTTCTTTTTTTTTCCTAGGTCTCCGATATTGATTTCTGATACGCTTTGGGTTATTAGGCCAAGAGAAGAAAGGTAAATACAAAAAAGAAACATGCCTAACCCAAATATTTGGATTCGTTTGCTTTGGAACTCTTGTGAGGATGCGCATATTCAATTACCGACATTGGCATTGATAATATTATATTGTCCGATCCAGAGATCAGAAAATCATAAACAGCTAAGCTTGAGATTTTTTGTTTTTTCTTTTGGCTTGGTGAGAAAACCAGTTCTTGGTGTTTCTTGATAAGGCCGGTGATTCGTTTGGTGTCTTACTTTTGATCGTTGTTTTGTTTAGTTTTGACGAGTTAAACTGTATATCACCATATATCTGCCGATTATGCTGACCTGCCCCTTTATTTGATTCTTTCTTGTCTTGGTGATGGAAAGAGAGCCAATAGGATAGGAATATAAGCATGATATCATTTCTATATATATAAATAGTTGATGTAAGCTTCAACCCAGATATATCTATAGTATCATTACATATTATGAACACAAGCAAAGCAAGAGAAAACATGAGAAGACCCAAAGACAAATGAAAAATGAGGAATGGCACCTCTCTTGTCTTTGTCTTAGAAAAGTTCCCGCTGTCCTGAAGCGACTTGGATGGCGGCGGGGTGGCCATGCACGGGACTTGATGAGGCTTGCAAGTACCTAATGTGTACAGTATTTGCTGACAGAGGAGTAGCAAGATAGTACATGTAGCACTACTTTTAGTATAAAGTAGCACTAGAAATGGTACGACGGCTTGAGGTGGTACTATTAGTTTGGTACCTTGCATGAGAAAGGTAGTGCTAAAAAGCACTAATAATACTGGTAGTGAGTATTTATATCTATATTTATTATCAACTATATACACAAGTATATGTACATACAAGACCATACAAGATACAAGGCAAAGGCATTTATTGATTATCTCATGAAGTCTTGTTGGCTGTTCTCCAAAGTAAATCATATGTAAGCCACTTCTTTCTTCATTCATACAAGATATCACATCACATATTAAAGAAGAACAATAGGCCCCAAACATTGTTTCTCGTAGCTTCGTCCAATGTTGATGGGCTTCGTTTACTTGTGATCGTTTCAGCAACATGTTTGCATCCAGACATTATCATAGATAAGGAGAACGAAGAGATAGTGAGATGTGTATGGGTAATGCTAGACAATAGGTGGTATTTTTTACACAGAGTATACTCTACAGTGAAGGATTGCGCTGTCGAGCCGTTGTTTACAAAATTTAGGCGGTCTCTAGTATGTTTCGTCGTGCCTGGGCCTTGTCCTAGTCCGCTTTGTTTCACTTTTTTTCTTTTTTTTTTGCCAGGAAAAGTAAAAAGTAAAAACGACCCAGCAACCCCTCTTTCTATATCTTCCTCTACTTCTGGTTTGTTTTTGTTTGAGAATGCGTTCCCTGCACCCCCTGCGCAATTAACACCAAACGCCCCCTCAAACGGCTACAGCAAGAATCTGACGGAATCTGAGGAAAATCGACCGGCCTGGCCCTTCCTTTAGGCTTGTTCTTGTATTTTTGGTTGCTTTTCCGTCCGTCTGTCTCTCTCTTGTTCTTCTTTGCAAGTTCATCTTCTGTCTTTAGGGTGGTCTCTCATTCTTGCCGGCTTATAATGACCAGACCGATTAAACTAACTCAGAAACAAGCCCGGGGAGGCGTGGATTGAGCAAGACGAAATGGTTTCCTAGTTAGTATCTAGAGAACAGGCACCGTCCGTTTACTCGTTTCAGTCTGATGATAAAGTCTTCATATTGTTTTTCTACTTGTGTCTTTGGCCCTTCGTCCCCATGGTCTATTGGGTTTCTTGGGTGCTTATACGTATGAGCTTGTGTAAAGAACCATAGAGAAGTATATTAGCGTAGTACTCAACCCGTCAGCCGACCAATGTTTAGCCAAAAAGAAGCGTGAAAACAGTTTTCATCTGGTCGTAGGTCAGGAAGAAGGGAAAGAAGAAAATGATGGTAATACATTAGGGTTGAACAGCGTATATGTAAGCCATAAGGGTTACTTACACATATTACCTGTATCACTTATACTACCCGCATACATCTTTACACTTCATCAAACTTCGAAACCGAACACTGCCCTAAACTCTGCTTAGTTTCTGCGGGTTATAGCCCGCTAGACTTTGTTCATAAACATATTGCTGCATCCTACGCTATAGTTGGCGTGACTATGGCGCCCTCCGGCCTGGCATTTGCCTTATTAGTGCGGCGCGCAGCCGTTTCTTTTCTATGATTTGTTTTGCTTGCTGCTGCTGATGAGGCGGCCATATACTAGAGGTTGTTAAACCCTCCCGTTAGAAGACTGAGATACTATTACTAGTATAGGCTAACACACAACTTCTACTATACCATCATAACGAAGCTGCCCCGCCACATTCATGCACACCGTGTTGTTCACCACACTATAAGAGGACGCCTTTATAGCTATAGCTATAGCACTGTATCACGCTATAATACTAGAATATAGGAAGTATTGGGCAAAGTCTGCGCGTCCACTTACGGCTGCTTGTTCTATTCTCGCAACACATGTTTCCACTATATTCATGCGTTTCTCTCTCGGGTCATTTGCAAAGCAAGGTATACAAGAACTGCAGAAAGACAGGCAAAGCAGTTTGCATAAAGAAACCAATATGATAAAAAAACAAAAGCCAAGTATATGTATGTTTTTTTAGAGAATTAGTCGAAGGACATGGCTTAACTTAATTATTTTGTCTGGGCATTTCCCTTTTCGCTTTTTTGGGTCACCGAGAAGACTTCCTGATAAAGGCCTTTGGTGCCGCAGATCTCAAAGTTGAAAGTGATTTTTATTGTTTTTAGAACAAGAGCATGTCTCTTGTTTAGGTAACATAATCGCGGAGAAAAGATATCTATTAGAAGTTTTAGATATTTAATAGCTCATACTAGAGCTTCTATAGCTATCAAGTATGATATACTATTATTATTACTATTGCTAGAAGCAAGTACGTATGTATCTGGACTAAACTAGCTAGTTTGTGCCCTAACATACATAATAATCACACTGACCAGGTATGTCATGTCTACATGGAATCTGTACACTAGTAGTAGAATATGTAGTAAAGTACGCATCAAAGATCGCCGGCCCTCTGACATGCAGGTACGCTGCTAAAACATTGCTGTGCTTACCGCTAGACTATAACTTGACGACATCGATGTTTTAGCAAATTGGAAGGAAGATGGAAGTGTTCAAAACGGAAATAATACAAGCAGGCCCTAATACATATGATATCATATAGGCCTCCTTCCATAAAAGCGTCGTAAACATTGTTATGCAGCAACGTGACTCTGTGAAAGCTTCTATGAATCCTCTGTCTGACCTGCGAGATTTACAATCACTGTACTATTATCAAAGAGATAGCCAAGAGACGGGTTGTTTCTCATTCAAAGACACTTAGGCTTGTATTTCTGGTCATAGCTATACCAAGAAAGATCCCTAAAAATCTACGAAATAGTTTCTTGCTCTCCGCTATGGCTACCGAAATAGTGTTCATCATTTTCTCTAATATCAGTGAAATTTAGGAAGAAAAGCCAAGAAATAGACTATGGCCAAAATAGAAGCATGTTTGTTGGCCAGGTACGACTTTCTCCGAAGACGTTCCTGTATCAGTTTCTAGACAGCTAACTTTGAGGATATAAAAAAGTAAGCAAGAATATGCGAGCCCTGTTCAAAACTCCGGGAAGTAAGAACAAACAAAAACGACGGAAAAGGGAAATTCAAGATATATCGAGCCTCACGTATATCTATTATTTGACTTGAGATAAATTTAACCTTCACAAACTTAGAATAGCTGTGCTTCCAAGTATGGCGATCTGGCGATGAATACGGTACTGAGAATACAATCTTTCCCACATATAGATAGATAGATATATGCCTAAGGGAAAACTTTCTCCTAGGTCTTCTTACTTGCGTAGCTGCGCATAGCTGTATAAGCGTGAAGTTGAAGTTGAATTGAAGTTTAGCTAAAGAATAAGTGGACAAAAACAAAATAGTTTTTTTTTGGGGGGGGGGGGGGGGATTTAGCCGTTTAGCCGATGGAGCTATTAAAGCAAAATACTTTCTGGGATTTATAGTTTAGAGGCCTTCTTTCTTAGAGTGCAGCTTATTATGCCACTTCACTCTTCCATTGAAAAAACATCTCGTGATATTTTAAGTTAGATGTACTACCAATCAGTTGTAGTTATGAAAAGTAAATATTTGGACCCTTTGGAGCTTTTTGGTAGCAGGTTAAGGATCATTTATTTTTCTATAATTATTACTAGTTTTTACAGTCTTCAATAAAGTTCTTGCTACAGTTTCCAACTAAAGCCTCCGTACTTATAGTTATATCTGTATAGCATTTTTTGTGACTGTTTGTATGAAAAAGAGAAAAAGGCCAAGTACAAAGTCCAAGTTTACTTGGACTTTACACTTGACTTTTTATTTATCTCTTATCTGGACTGACTACTAGATATATATATTGAAATATAGACTAGCATAAGGCCTTTCGCTGTTTCTACATTTTAGTCATAGCAATAAACATATCTATGCAGCTACAAAATGGTGATGAAGGTTGTGTGACAATCCAAAACCAAGAATTACACCTATAGTGCACATTTCAGCTTTGACTAAAAAGTTAGATGTTCTAGAAGACTACAGCTAGTTATGGGCTTTCAGAAAAGCCAGTAGTTAACTAATCGTTTCTAGTTGTTAGTTGATTTTTTTTTTGGTTTGGGCTCTTGAACTAGCACTGGCTCCTTTATGTGAGATACTGTCAGTTTTTTTTTTATTTCTTATCTCCATATTCCAATGCTTTAGTATGTCTTGTATAAGTACTTTCTACGACTGTCATCTCTCTAATGAGCAACATCTATCGCAGATTAATTGTTTTACAGGGAGGGAAACCTTCAAGTCTTTTTGGTCACAAGCTGAGAAAAATAGCCAAATTTATCAGCTGACTAACTCCTCTCTGCTTTTCATCTTCATCGTGAGGGTTTAGTCTGCCTTTGCCTTGTGTAGGCTTTTAGAGATCCTATGCTTTGATCTTGACTTAGCCTTGCCCTTTGGACTTTGACTTTGCCTTGGTTTAGCTAGGTTAAGCTAAGTTTGACCTTAGGCTCTTAGTGGCGGGCCCAAACGCGAAGCGGGGCGAAGCCATCTTGTGTGCAGCTATGGAGTACAAGATGTACGAAGACAAAAAAGTACGGTCGGACCTAGTGTTCTGTAGGATTGGGGGAGATGGAGATGGGATGTCATCTCAACATTATTGCGTGTTTGTGATACCTGCTATGAGTTAATGCCTATTTACGTTGCGTTCTCAGTATCAAAAGACTTTGAACTAGAGCTATAATACTGCAAAAAATAACCACAGAGAACTAGACTCATTAGATAGCAGCAAAACGGTCTCACAACGCTTTGACAGTTGGGAAGCTCGAGCAAGAAGGCAAAGCCTCATTGGCCCGGCTTTGAGGGTTGAAGAGAAGAACAGACACACTCTACTTCCTTGATATAGACAGCAGAAACGACCAGGGGTTAAAAAAAGAACTATATATGCATCTAAAACAAACCATATAGAGAGCATTTCTAGCTGCTCTTTTATTTCCCCTTCTTTCTTGTTTGCCTTCTACATACATTATATAGCTACCTATGTATGTTCCCTTTTCCTGTCTATATGTAGTAGACGCCATTCTTTCCCCCCTCAAAAATGATACCGTATCTGAGCCGTGGTTGAAAAATCTCCGGATGAAAATGTTTTATCTTTCTACATATACATCATTGACGGATATGGTGCTTTGCCTTTTCAATACTGCAAAACGACCACTCTGCGACTCGGAGTGTTTCAACTTCATTAACCCCATGCATTTTCTAGTCTTCTCTTGTACCTTGAAGTCGATAGTAGAGCCTTTATTGTATATGTAAGTTATAGTAGATTCTGAAAATGCTGCCGTAGTAGTTAAACTAACCGACGAGTCGTACATGTAGATCAAGTTGTATCACAGTCCCATGAGGTTTTCGATTGCTTGTTGGTTTCGATATATATATGTATACATATATGTATTTCGCATGACTGTGGCAATTCTTGAGATAACGTCTACCATGACTTCATGAACTGCATGCTGCTGACTAATATATGCAAATAGAGCCGTCATTAGCCAAGTCTTGTTTGTTTCTTGTGTACCTACAGTTAAGGGGAAGCAATATTAAGAGGCAATACTTTATGAAGGTTTATGACAATCAGGAATCCGAAACAAAGTGATACCTACTCTTCCTTCGACACTAGGATTCAGTGTTGATACTAAATCTCCGGTAGTGTTTATGATCACCTTAAGCTTTCATAAATAGTGCTATGATGCGCAAAGAAGGACGGCCGCTTTCAAGATCTCACTAAAAGCCCTACTTTCTAACTAGATCTTGGTTGAGGTCGAAAATAAGTCGAAGTGTTGCCCCCTTTAGTTTTTTATGACTCTCTTTTCTCGATGCTTTGAACTCATCATATAATACCCCGAATAGAAATTAAAACAAGATGTACGTTTCGTTCTGTATAGTTCAAAACGAGATATGGGGAAATTAAGTATCTATTACTAGACGTATTACTGTGTAGTGTGTAGATAGGAAAAAATGCATAGCTATATCGGCATCGGAAAGAGATAACAAGACGGTTGTAGATGCCGTTAATGCTTACAGTAGAAGGCTACCGAGAGCCTATCTAAGGCTCTGGCATTTCTGAGTACGATATGAGCGGGAGACTGTAAAGGCTGACTTGGGCAAGCCTTCTTCGTTTACATACATATATTCGTTTTGTGGGCTTGCATGAACTTCTTGTCGTCAACCGTGGCTGCGTTGAAACACTTCAGCCCCCTCTAAGAGATTTGGCTACATGTTGTAGAGCAGATAATATACATGTAGAATAGCCTAATAGTTTCTGAAAAGAGAACAATATGCTTATATGGTGCTGCTATAGCGCATATCACATAACGTGCGGGATTTAACAAGGGAAGAGAGGAAGGAGATATAGACTGGCGTACAGTAGATATAATCTATCGAGATCATATGCCGTCACTGTTTTCTCCTGCCGAGTTCGTCCATCGGGACACGCCGGGGTGGATCTCGCGATGATTCTCGGGTCTCCGATCGGTCTACTATAAGGCCATTCATGGTTGGAGGAGCCTATTCTCGAACAAGTTGCATGATATAGAACAATTTAGGGCAGCATATCATAAATCCCGCACAATTGATAGACAGGATCTGCTCTAGTATGAGTAGAAAAAACTACAGTTACCGTTGTAACTTCTGCGATAAAAATACAGGGTGGCCAAGACATATACAACTGTGAGTATCTACCGAAGAAGAATTTGGGTTTCCATGACGTGTCCTACGAGCGGGGAAATAAATAAAAAAAGCCTACAGGAAAAAGTCTTGGGAAACAAAGTTGTCACCAGGAAATATGAGTGGAAGGGTGCTTAGTCGTGATGTTGCTAGTGTTAGTTTAAGTTCAAAACCTCAAACGCCGTACCTGATCTCCTAGATAATCTTAATTAAGAGTATTGCGTGTTTCTTTTCCTTCACTGCTTTTTTTCGCCTTTGCTTACCAGTTACCTTAGTTCGAGCCCTTGGTTGCTTGTTCTTGTCAAAACAGTATCCGCCTAATATTGAACAAGAAATCAAGTTAAGTATTCGAACAAGGCTTTTAGTCTTCTCGTTTCGTCCGGTTACGCCTTCCCTGTGGTGAATAGACGTCTGTTTCTGTCTATTAGTACGTGTAGATGCTGTTTCTTTTTGCGCTCTATTATCCTTTATTTAGAGTGCGTGCTGCCAGGGGATCTAATAGATGGTCCGGGGTCATCCATGGCCTAAGTTAGCGTCTTCTTTTGTTGTTACTAAGTCAGACCACTTTTCACGGCAGACGATAGTTGGTCGAATGAGTCTGAATAGCCAACAAAAAAGACTAGGCAGATAAATAGGTAGAAGTTTGTGTTTAGGACCATTCCGATGCTATTGAATCGAATCGAAAGGGGGATTTCAGAGTCACATCGTGCGGAAAGACTTTGGATGAACGGAGACTTACCTTGATGAAGACCCTCAGAGTATCATCAAGCAAGGTCTGCTAGTTTTATGCTGGCCGTGATGATGCGAAGGAGGCCATGGCGACGGAACAACGGATCAAATAAGAACCATGGTCGATGTGTATGATGTGGACGATTTCGTAAGCTTATGAGATATTAAAAAAAAACGACAAGAGGCTCAAAGAACAGAAGAGGGCTAAGAAACATTGTGGTCCATGATTGTATAATACCGCAAAACACCCACGGGATAATAATTAGGTGGGACTTGTTTCCATTCCAGGTAGAAGAAACCCTGAATTATTTCCTTTCATCATACTTGAGACGAAGTTTCTAGGAGACTAGTGATAAATGCTAAGATATCGTGAACGATGGATTCTTGTAGGCTAGATTGACGAGGCAGAGCAAGGGGAAGGGGCAAGAATGATGAGAATCTGATTAATACCACAAAACAGGAGTCAATCGTGAACCTATGATTAGTGAAAATCTTCAAATGTACATAAACAACTAGATAGCTGGATTTATTCTGCCATGTCCAGGACTATGATACAGTAGCATGTACATGGAGTCATTAGAAGATGTGGTAGATGATCTTTACAACGGAAACTAGTGTGCTTACTTAATTTTACGTCCATCATATATGCACGATTTATATGTAGCCAATTCCGCAATAAATTATATAGAATGATAAACATAGATTGATATATCTAGGCAAGTCAATAAATCCTAGAGTGATAGAATGTTCGTGATTTATTGTATCACAAAGTTTTTATATTGGGCTATCATTGGCCAATATGTCATTGTAAGTGATAACAAAAACCAAGTCTAGGAACAATATCGTATGTATGACCGTTGTGATCAATATTATTATAGACATACTTGTATTTTGCTAGATAGTCGTTGTATAAGACATATACTACTATGATAGAACGAGCATTGAATGTGTGTTGTTGACTGTTGTATGCATTAACTGGGATATCGTTGATATTAGTTGAGTAAAAGATTAACATGATAGAAGATGTTTGTTATTTGTACCTCGTCATTAGAAAATCAATACTATATATGAAATTATCGAGGATTATCCTCATAGTTATCATCTAGTGGTGAACTATATCTGTTGTTTTATATATATGTACAACACACTGGTTGATATATGTAGGTATTGAAGATCTGCTTGGAACTCTTGCATATCCGCTTCTAGAAGCTGATCATCTCCACCTTAGAAGGCTTATATATTGCATATCATAGCACATTTATACTACCTTAACTTTATGTGCATACTGTGCTGTTCATTATTGTACAGTGCTGCATAGCCGTAAGGTGCCTTCCTGGAAAATATATAACATTAGACAATATAATAGACAACAGCATGTTAGATATATATATATATATATATATATACTTATAGATTCCTATAGGTAGCTACTTATAGAGATACTGAGCACAATAGAGAGTAGAACAAAGTATCCACTTTCCATCCGATTAGGTGAAGTGATCCATTTGTATATAAGTGTGATGTACAGATGATAGGACGAAAGTGACATATCGAATATGTAGCATTGATAGTTTCTAATGATTTAGTTCCATAGAAGAATGTCTGCTATTGAAATAATCATATGGCTCGCTAACTAACATTTCTGTTATCAGTGGGAGACAAACTCATGTATGATAATTATCTGTAAGTAGAATTTCAAGCCGTTAAATACCTATTCAGTACCTGCGGCCGAGCCGTCCTCGCGGTAATACAGTGTGTAATAAAGGCATTTCTAACAGCTTGACTGTAAAAAAGGTAATATATACCGTAAGCCTATAGCTCATATAAGATGATCTGATTGAAAGCCCACTATCAGTCAACATGACTTTCAGTCAGTTGTACCGATCTATACAAGATAAAGAATGAGAAGCAAATCTAAAAGCAGCTTAATTTTTAAAGCGGTGACACAGTTCAAGCTTAGTAGGGAGACTACCAGTTACGATATATAGAAAGTCTACTCGCCATTATATTGAAAATGATTTGTATCTCCACATACTTTACGAAGGGACCTACTTACAACTGTGTGGCTACTCTGATCCTAGCTCAGTCAAGCACATGGAAATTAGACACTGTGTACCTAAATGGGACGCTTGCTTAATAGAAAATGAAAGCGGATGATGCTGAGTTCCACAAGTGTGTCTTGACAGGATCGCTAAGACGTGTAGATGGTATATATTGGCATTATATAGTAGATGTACAAATATGTACATGAACTGTATCTATGACCGATAGACGTGGGTTCTTTTACTGATGATGAGCTTGTACCAGCTACTTTGATGTGTAAATAGCTCCTATAGTAGGGGTAGTTTCCGCCCGTAAGGACAAGAGATGCTATTTGTAGAATTAGCCGTCTTCCATAATTGTTCTTTTCGTCCTCGAAGATCTTTTCGTCTAATTTCGTCATCGGAACAACCCCACGAAAGTGGCACCTTCCTTACAATTCAACTTTAATTTCAACCTCCGCTTCAATAACACGTATAGTTCACAATAATTCATAGAGGTACTTTTCCTGCTATTATTATCAATCACTTTCAGCTTGTCTAGCACCAAGTTAGAGGAGCATCGTTGCTGATCTTTCGTTTCTTCTCGGAGGTATATCAAGATATGCAATACATGCCGATACTATGTACATATGTGTGATTATTGCTCATGATATAGAGATTCCATTACGCGCTCACTTAAAGTAGTTTCCGATTGAGGTAAGCTTCTATCCAGCACGAACATTATTCTTTGTTGTTCTTGTTTATTTTTATCCTTATCTTATGATTCTTATGATCTGTGTTATTCTTTTGTTTGGTGGCGATCAATTCTACTGCAAAAAGGCTGATGATCACATAAGCAGCGTCATTGGAAATAAAAGCGGGTCAATTTACAGCTTGCCAATCAAGAGCTGTTCCATTGCTTACTAAGACAAGTTGGAGTATGAAAATGTGGAGATAATTGTGGGCCTAATGATACAACGTGATGTACTTAGATTGTAGAAGGTACAAGAAAGTCACAACTTCTTCCAGCGCAATTATTCGAGAATTGATTGATCACCGGCTTTTTATTGTTACTTACAATTCATACTTCGAGTCAGCTACTCGAAATTTATATCGTCATCGCTATTCAATGTAAGTGTATCTATCCATACTTCCTCTACTTACCATACCATCTCATCACTCGGTGGCTCAAATGATTCCCGAGTGTTGAGTTCTTTTTGTCGCTGAAGCGCAATTACGCTGTTTGCGCGGCGCGATTTCCCATCACATTTCTTTTTCCTTCAATGTTTCCTTGTTTCGTTCTTTCCCCGCCTGGATATCAAGTGACCGGTCGCATATGCATGGCAAAACAAAAACAGAAAGAGCTCGAGCTCTACAGATGAAAAGGCATAATATGGCATAGCATAGCTTTTGTGCTATATTTTAATCCTTTTTATATTGTTTGATGCTACTGCAAGCACTTTGCTGAAATGGCGACCCAAGCATTCCTTTACTTTCATGTTTCCCTCTTCATCACACTGTTACTTTTGAGGTACTTGTGGGAATCTAGGCCTTAGTTCACTGTTTAGTGTAGTGCTTTACTTGAGCTACACGCTGTAACTGGACTACAGTTTGTCATGCTGTACACTGTACTGCGCTATAGTTCGTGTACTGGGCCAAGTACAGTCTACGAGGCGGGGATTTAATCGTTTTTATCGTCGTCCCCTATCGTTCTTGTGCTGCTGTTTCTACCGGTCTTCTGCCGTGGCATTCTATGTCTGTTCGAGATGTTTATTGTCCATTGTCAATGTCAACTCGGTCTAGTTTTGTTGCCCTACATGGCTTGCTTTGAATGGCATTTTGTCTATTCTTTCTAGCAACACGTGATTGGTGTTGTTGGTTTATTACTCTAGCCTTCGTGCTACTACTACTGCGATCAAAACGCCGGGCTTTTTAGGCAAGCATCAAAGCTTGTTTGAAACGCGGCTAATAGACAGCAAGTCATGCTCAACGTGCTCAACGAATTAATTGAGCATACAACAACGCCGCTGGTACTATTATCTCTCGCTATTGGTCTAGGTCCCTTAAGACCGGCGCCCAATGACGACATGATCCTCAAATGATCTCATGCTGTTGTGGAAGTCTGTAGGCCTGCCAGCAAGTAGCGTTAGCGCAAGTGCAAGCTAGTCGAATCTCTTCTATCAAGCTTGCATCACGGGGGGTTGCTCAGATAGATCCAGCAGGGGGCAGCATGGGGGCCACAGCCGATGCAATTATGATGGATAGTGGTCTTTGTCCGTCCCATGACTCCCGCGGTAGCCGATAATCCAGTAGTTTATGAAATAGGGCGAAGTCTACTTGTCTTTATCTACTCAACTTTAGTTGCCCACTTGACTGTTGTCTAGCGTTTTCATATTCTATAGAGAAGATGAAATTATCATTCATATTCATTGTCTCTGTTACTCGCTCCAAGTTATCAAATTGGCAAGGCCAATCACTCTTGGGGAGAGAAGAATCGGCATGAAACATTGACCAGATGCAGTCCTCGTTGCTGCAAGCGGCCTCTTTCAATGCTAAACTACTTTGTCCCATGGCTAGTTACATTGCAGCTTGCTTATTGAACGAGCCTGTCTGTACGTTTTTAGGAGCTACAACAAGTGGGGAAGAGCGGATGAAAGAGGAAGAAACAACAAAAGAAACAAACCATCTAGCACGAACAAGAGCCTGGTATATTCATAGTCTGGAAGCAGTGAAGTTGACATAATATCGGCATTCTCTTTCTATCGGTAATAACAATTGCGACTATAGAGAGCTCAGAAACGCAAGTGCCTTCTCTGCGCAAAGACCCCCACAAAAGCCCACCCGCCTAGCCAATGACAGGGCGATCTCAAAGGCTCAGAAACAACAGGACAGGAAAACAGAAAAAAGAACCCCGGAAACCAAAAACAGCATTGGTGCTTCAACACTGCAACTACTCCAAATCCAGTTCTATTCTACACTTTTTGTTTGGGTTTCCCTGTTTGGATGTGCCTTCCCTACATTCATTCCTTACTTTCGTTTTTTATCTGGGTTCCTGCTCCATGAACGCGATAATTTCCTGTGGCCTATCCTCTAAACTCTAGAAAGCACCCAAAAAGAAGCCAAAACAAATGCCCCCGCTCTCTCTTTTTCCTCCCTCATATTTTTTTTATTTTCAATCGCATTATCCCAACTCATCGTATCACCACTATTTTCCTATTTTTCGCACCTTCGTCCACCCGTTTGCCGGTCACAGTTTTGCTGTCTAGGCTCGGTTTGGCGTCTGGCGTTTTAATTATTATTTGGCATCGTTAATCAGTCGTCAAGAGCCTGTGCCAAACGACCAGTAAGTCAGCCACTATTGTTATTATTACCGCTATAGCTACTGCTATCGCCACTTAAAAGAGCTCTAGCTTTGCTCTATTTGCCCTATCACTGCTCATCCCGTCATCAGCGACTCGGCCCACAACTCCAATTCACTATCCCATATTATAAATATCGTATCGTATCACTGCCTAGTCCTTTGCTCCCTTATATAGCCAAACAAAAGCCAACTTTCCGCTTGTCAGCCACCTGAAGCAGGCTAATAATCAGCCAGCCAGTCGCAGATGCAGCTCTTGTCTCATTTAATTTTGAACTCACGGCACAACAAGACAGTCAAACAGTTGGATAGATATGAGCTCATCAGTCATACAAAGCAGACTCATGATAGCATAGCATGCCATCGGCATGGTAAGCTAGCCTTCAGCAGGAGCACATACAGTACAGCCTATATTGCTACTCTGTTTCTCTATCCTGTCTGTTCATCCATCCACTAAGTACAGTCTACTTAACTTCTACTTGCCCATGCCATGCTCCGGCACTCCATTTTACCTTTTCTCCCATAGTTCTTCCTGCCACAGTTACGGTTCCACCTATCTTATTCTATTTGTATCATTTGTATACCAGAATAAAGCTTGTTACTAGTCCAGCCTGCCTAAGCATAGCTTCAATATCATCTTTTTTTCCTTATTTTACTATCACGGTTACTCGATCCTTCAATTTCTCTGTCTTTCTCTTCACTCTCTAATTTTCCTATGCCCTCCATTGCCTCGTCCATCCACTGTAACTTCACTCTACCACGTCGACTCACATTGCTCGACTCAAATTACTCGGCGCATATTCCTCGTCTTGCCCACTGCATCAGCGCCCCATTACCACTACCACCGATAGCTAGTCTTGTTACAAAACTTGTCTCCTAACCAGTATGCCTATTTTTCAGAGGACATAGCATTCACTTCGCTATAGTATAGGCCACCAGTCAGTCAGTCCATTGACTAGCCCATCCATAACACGGACTCACCCCTCGCACGCACGCACATCGATCCTCGAGCAACGCACCGGCTGCCGCTTTTACCTGTCTAAAACATAGCAAGCAGAGAAAAAAAAAGTGCCTGGTGCCGAAGTTACGGAAAACATTTAATCTCACTTTTCTCTGTTATCGGCGTCTCTCTTTGATCTACGAAACATCGTCATTTCGCCGGCCTCTAAACCGTCTTCATCTCTCGAACCTAACCAGTCAGCCAACTTCTGCTCTTCATCTTTTATTCCCAAACTCTGCCAACAAAGTATCACTATCGTAGTCTGGTATAGACTCGCCCTATCTTCTCTGTAAGTTTCTTTTTTCAATGTTATCCATCATCTCTACTGCTGCTGCCGCTCCACCAAACTCAACCCACAATTGGCCCGTCATTGGCCGATATACATGCGCTACTGCGTACTTCTGCCACTATCGAGGGTCTTTTCTACACCATATCCCCACACTGTTCTCTATCTTTGTCGATTTCACCTTACGCGCCTCTTTCGCGCTCATTTGCTTGTTTAAATCGCACGCATCGCGCCTTCTTCGACCATCCAAGAACATATCATCGTCCTTTCAATCGCAATCGCTCTACCGCTATGGCTTGATTCCAAGATGGCTCTATCCACCCAAAACCGCGCCCCAACTACTATCGCCCCCTCGATATTCGCTATTGAACTCTCTTCAGAAAAAAATTGTCTGCAATCAAAATTATATTTCTGAATATCTGCCTTGATTGCTGCTACAACCTCGACATTGTGCGCCGTCACACCATCACGTTCAATGCATGTGTCGCGCTTGCCAGCTTCACGCTATGCATGGCCTATCTCTCTAGTGCCATACAGTCGCATTTGCGCGTCGCTTCGTGCCGTGTCTGTTCTGCCATCTCCTTGGGTAGGAGAAGGGGACCATGCAATATAATATGCATTACAATTCGCATTCAGCACCCAGCCAGCAAATATCGGCTACAAATCTTACCGCCTTATCCACTATACATACTCTCTTTATATACGCCTATTTCCACAGTGGTTCTTGAAGCGATATTTTTTTGGAGTACAGCCTGCAGCTTGCTGTGGTAGAACCCCTCCACTACCACCACAACCTTGCATACATTTAGACATGAGATCACCCAGTTTCACTAGCCCACACCCATAATATGGGTAAAAAAAAAACAGCAGCAGCAGAAGCAGTAGCAATAGCAATAACAATAATGCACACATGTTACATAATCTCCAGCTAACACAGTTTTGTACAGACAATGCAACAGTGGCAAGTCGGTCCAGTACCGGACCTAACATACTTCAACAATGCCAATCACCCTAACGATATGCAGTAAGTGCTTTTCTCTATTACTCTATCGCCCTTATACCTTTTACCTAGGACTCTATATATTTTCACATACAATCATCCCTTCTTGGTGGCCAAACAAGTCTTGCCAATGTGTTCAGCTCTCAATAGCACGACGATTGTTAGAGAATTCGAGTCTCTGTATATACTAGTCCTCATTGTTATCTGTAACAACACAGTATCTCCCTATTTCTATATAGCTTGGATTCTTGTTCTTGGCCGATTGCTGTGTAAAGTATCCAGTACTTAGTATCTACCCATCAGGCCTAACCTATCGTCGATAACCGTACCAAGTGTATCGCCCTGGTTTTTTGGTCTACAGGCATCTGGGCGGCTATCTACATGTAGCACAGTTGGTTGTTTCTGCTGTACAGTCGCCAGTGGCTTGTACGAGCGCTCACTACTTGTTTTTTATCCTTTGCTCCTGTGTACAGCTGGCTACTTCTGGTACTTTTCCTCTCATCCTGGACAATTCGTAACTCCAGTATCAGCAAAAGTCCTTCCGCCAACCACGGGCAAAAAAAACAGTCTCCCTCCGTGTTACCGCAATTGCATATGCTATCTGTCCCTCTTGTCCTGTCAAACTGTATTCTGTACTCTTCTACTCGGTCGCTGCTCTGTCTGAAGGAACGCAGTCTTATTCTTCAGACTGTGATCAACATGGACATAGATCTAAGCCAGTTTCTGCATGAATTACCAACCCAAATGCCAATTCTCTCAAATCCAATTACATATCCAACTCACATAAAGCTCGCAATGCCCTCACCGTCTAAGTCGCTAACCTCGTCTCTTCTTTTCTTCTACTTATCAGGCGATACGGTCAGGCACCACATACTTTCCAGCAGACTACTGATATGAATCGTCGTAACGACCGCATGGAGTTCCCTGCTTTCAATGGTCAGCAGCCAAGTGCTCACCAAAACGCCGCGCCTGTTCCCGGTCAACCTCCTATGCCTTTACCCCAGACTCCAACCCAACAGTCCCAAGGTCAGGCTCAACCACAGCAGCAGCAACAGCAGCCACAACAACAAGGCCAAGCAACAGCAGCAACCGCGTCCATTCCACCAGCCGCCCAGCCGCCAGCTTCGATTGCCACCACTCCGTCTTCACGAAACCGCAAGCGTCCCGCCCCTGGTACTGTCCCGCAGACGCCTAACTCTGCTGTTCCCACACCCGCTACGCCTTCATCTGCCACTGTAGCTCAGGCTACTACTCCCACTGTTCCCATTACACCCGGAACCGCTGATGCGCCCTCTAGTACTTTACCTAGGCCACCGGCCAAAAAGAGTCGCACCAATACTCCTTGGACACCAGCAGAAGAACAGCGTCTAAAGGTCATGCGTGATGGAGGCCACAGTTGGTCCGAGATTGCCAAGGTTTGTCACCACCAGTGCCATAGCCAATGACACTAATTTATTACCGTAACACCTGTGCTAACCTAACTATATAGACATTCCCCCTTCGTACCGAAGGCAGTGTCAAGAAGCATTGGTACAAGGATATGCACTATGCTGAGTTCGCAGAAGACGAAAGCGTCGCTCTCCAGAATGCCATCAAAGAGTACGAGAACCAGAGGTGGAAGGTTATTGGCCAAAAGGTTGGCAAGCCAGCCAAGGCTTGCGAACAGTATGCTAAAGAGCACTTCCTGACATGTTCCCTCCGACTGTCACCAAACAGCGTTAGACGCCTAATGGAACATGAACATCAAAAGGCTCCCTTCTCATTAGCTGAGACGATAGCTATCATTGAACGATATCCAGTCAGCATACTACATCGTATATGATAATATCTGCTATGGCCTCTTCCTTGAAAGATGCCTTTTTGCTTTCTTGGCTACCTCTTTCCATCATTTCATTTCTTCTCGATTCGCCCCTTTATGACAGACTCACTTCACAGACTGTTACTTTTTTTCTGCTTTTCCTTACACTTCTCAATATCTCCTTGTCTTATGGTCAATCTTTCATGGTAGTCCGTCTAACTCAGACGGTTCAAGCACGATTCGATTTCTACTCATATCATATATTCAATCATTACATTGATTTAGCTTATGATTGTCAAAACTTATATATTTAAGAGTGGCTCTTCTCTTCTCTATGAAAGTGCCATACATAAGCAGCCCTTTTTTCTTCACTTCATTTCTTACTCATACTCATAATAGGCGCATACTTGGGTTACACTTGGGAGGTCTTCTTTTTTCACATGTCTACCTGCAGCCATTTTCCGTATCCTTTCTCAACACACTCTTTTTTCTATTCTTCTTTTTTGTCAAGAGAGATGGGAATTTGTTCTACTTATTCACAAGTGACATCTTTTTCATCCCGTCTCTTATCTTCTTCTTTCGACGAGTTCCAAGCTGCATATTTATTATATTATACTATGGTGGTTGACTTACACCTAATAATATCACTATATCGCACAGAAAAGCTTCCTAAAATTACTCTTTCTATCCACCACCCACTCTTCTTTCGTCGATGTTGTGCACATAGATGTGGTCTCGTTAGGTCTTTTCTAGCTAGCCATGTCAGATATACTTAACGTATCACTATCTGTGTGGGCGCATTTAGTCATCTATTGATATTGTCGAAATAAAACACTATTCTCGGCATATCTCTATACAATCTACACAAGATATATTCCTTTGTCTATTGTACTGGCCTTTTCAGGCCCTCATTCTATTTGTTTAAATATCTCCCTCCAACATGTTCCCTTTCATATAGTTTTTGTTTTCTCTCCCCTTTTTCCTTGTTTTTGTTTTTTTTACCTGTTTCCTGTTTATCATCTTCTGGCTAGGCAGGGAAAAGGCATCTTTAAGACGGTATTTCTAGGTATGTCTTTGCTCCAGTTAGCGAGTATATACCTGATTCTTTTGTCTCTCTTCAGTTGTCCTCTTCCTATTGGTTTATGTTTTATTTTTCATTTTGGTCGGGCTTGGGTGGTGTATGTTGATTTTAATATCTTTCT
>RHDR01000493.1:0-23892 GCA_009806295.1 Davidsoniella neocaledoniae
AAACAAAAGGCATTAGGGCATCCTTTCCCTTCCTTTTCCTTAGTTGTTTCCTTAGGTGTTGTGACAAAGTTTTACCTTAGGCTCTCTCTAGCTGAGCTCATCCGCGAAGCGGAGCGCAGCCATGTTGTTTAATTTTAGCTCTTTTCAAATGCAGACATTAGGGTTGCACAGAGTTGTCATTCTTGAAAGTGTTTAGGGTTACAATAATTCTGACAAGCGTCAGCCTTGTGTCAGGAAAATAATCACAGCCTTGTTGTTTTCGCTTTTGCCATGGTTTGAAGATCTTCTATCTCACGCTGACTTTAATGCTTACGATTTAACTTTTATTTTTCGAATTTCACAAAGCAACACTTCATAGCATCATGTATGGTGCACCGCTCAAGTTCTCAAAAGCTGCCGCCGAGGCCTACTCCGAAAGTGACGATGCGAATAGCGACTATGAAGACGATGATAATTCCAATGGCGAATATCAACCACGCAAACGTCGACGTATGGGGAAAGAAAGCGCTGCACTTGGTATTTTTGGAGATGATTCTGATGAGGAGAATGAAAGAGCTCGCCATCCTAGCAAGAAGCCCCTACGATTAGCAGGCATGTCTTTTGTACAAAGTAAAGGCACGAGTCAAGACGAGCAAGCTGTAGAAAATAGCGATCATGACGATGATAGCGATGGCGATAGCGATAGCGAAGAGGCAGACAGTGAACGACCTCATCGCGGTGACCTCGGCTTTCAGCGCTACTCAAAGAACGACTCTGGCAATGGCCAAGATGTCCCCTCTACTGGTGAGGTCAACGATCTTGAAAATCCCTCTTTCACACCAGCGAGCTTTGTATCACGAGCCTTCGCAGATAGGCCATCATCTCTGACAGCTCAAAAGTACCAGAAGACCGCTGCCATGGCTGAGTTTGTGCCCTCATCAGCCTTCATTCCTGTTCTAAAAGATGACTTGCCGGACGATACGCCTACTGAGCCCAACCACAGTGCTTTCAAATCCGGCCGACAATCTAAGCTTGGTAATTCATTTGCCCAACGTATGATGCAAAAGATGGGATACGTCCAAGGGTCAGGTCTGGGTAAAGAAGGCCAAGGCCGCAACATGATTATAGAGGTGAATCTTCGTCCACAGGGCGCTGGCCTTGGTGCTGTGAAGGAAAAGACGGACCAGGAAGTCAAGGAAGAAAGGCGCCAAGCAATTCTACGCGGCGAGAAGATCGACGACGACTCAGATCCCGAGGAAGGGAGAAAGAAAAGGGACCGCGAAAAAAAGGCACAGCTTCAGCATGGCGCTACACCAAGCGCCTCTCGTCAACCAAAGAAAACAAAAGCCAAGTTCATGACAATGGATGAACTACACCGTATAGCACCCGGTTTACATATCCCTTCGGGATTCGCGCCGATCTTGGACATGACTGGCCAATATGGCGAGAAGACGCTAACTTCGGCGGCCGGTCTCATGGGGATTTCGTTTACTACGGCCACTACGCCAGATTCTCCCGAAGTTTTTGCCAAGCGAAAGTTGGTAAAGCATGCCCGATCGGAGTTGAATGCTTTTTCCGAGGAATGGGTTTCATTGGCTGAACGCAAGGCTTGGAACGACAAACAGCTCGAAGAAACTACGTCAACACTTGCAAGTCTAACCGAAGAGGACCAACGTCTAACCCGGTTTGCTGCCATCGTGGAGAATGAGCTTCCCCATGCAGAAGATTGGGATACAACGATTACGTGTTTAACCAACGCATTGGCAACCGGCGTGGAAACTGATGAGCTCGAGGATGTCATCGTCGCATCTATCTACCCGCTGATGAAGAACGCACACTGGGATCCCCTCAGCGAGCCACGGAAATTCTCACAAGAACTACTGCCTTTTGGCCCTGTGCTACTGCAGTCGTCTAACAAAGTCGAGCGGGCAGATGGATACGCCAACCAGACACAAAATCAAGGTGGGGTTTACCGACAACATAATAAAGCGGGGAGCTCTTACGAAAGTCTCATGTATAAACTATGGCTGCCTCGGGTACTGTCGGCGGTTCGTCCGTGGGACCCAGCACAATCACAAGGCCCGCTCGATCTTTTGACGGCATGGAAGCCTCTCCTTCCCGAATTTGTGAAAGCCCAGTTACTTTCAGAAGTCATACGTCGCCTTGACTTGGTTGTCTCAAACTGGATGCCGTCTAAAAGGCCTGAAGCTTCGAGCCAAGCACAATGTCTACATAGTTGGCTGTTCCCTTGGTTTCCTGTCTTGCCCCGTCGACAACTCGATCCTCGCGGTGACGGACTGGTGGCCAATGCTAAAAGGCGCCTTCGTAGAAGCATAAATGGGTGGGACTATAGCTGTGGTGTCATACCAGGCTTTGATCAGTGGAAGCCAGTTCTTGGAAGTGAATGGACACCCTTGATCGTTGGGGACGTTATCCCTGCTATGGGACGATACCTTCGACGGAACTTCCGAATTGATCCTACTGATCAGGCTAAATGCCTTGCTGCCCTAAATGGCTCCCTCAAGTGGCAGGCCGTGCTCGGCGCTCCGGTAATTGGCGAGATTCTGGTATCCACTGTTTTTCCCGGCTGGCATGAGGTGCTCGTGTCCTGGTTGGCATTGGCAGATGTTAACCTGCTGGAAATCGCAGATTGGTTTCTATGGTGGAATCAAGTAGCTCTTCCTGCGCAGATACAAGCGTTACCGACTATACGAAGTGAATTGGAGCATGGACTCAGTACCATCGAAAAGAGACTCCAGGATTTGGCCATATGAAAATATGTAGAGTATTAATAGTATGTTTTTTTTTCTTTCTTTTTTTTTTTTTTTATTTTATTTTATTTTTATTTTTTTTGTTCAAGGGTTAAGGTCTAATCTACACATTTGTATACATATGTTTACACATAGTTAGTCTCATATTTGCAACTTGATGAATAGAAGAAAACCCCTCACTAATTATGACAAGTCCTTGACACTGTTTTCTCCTAAAATAGACCACCAATAACCCTCTTGAGTTCGAAAAGGGTCTAGAATGGTTACTACTATACATCATTATTTGCAATGCTGCTGATACATGTATCATACACGATGAGGTACTTCACCAAAGTGTATTGTGTGCTGTGCTTTATACCTAATATTCTCTTGCATGGGACCCGCGTATTGCTCGTATTGATGTTACATGTGCACATATATACAAAATTGATTCCATATGTATAATTATATAACTACACACATGTATGTATGTAAATGTACGAATCATCTGGATCGTTGTATCAAAAAGTCCAAGCTCATGTTGTAGAGCATAACGCACGGTGTTATAGTTGAACTTTCAGCCTCAAGGCGAACTGAAGAGCCCCTTAATAATTTTTGACGGCTGCTAGTAGGTATGGATGGGTACCTATGTATGTAAAACGCTTGACATATACCTTTGTGTTTGTTGTATATTTGTTGGTGTGCTGAGGGGAACGGCTTTCCCTTGTTGGCTCCGACTTGACTTGACTATACTGTATGTCAATCCGAATCACTAAGATTATATGATGCAAGTTGTTGCTCGTGACTTGACTTGACTATATTTCAAGTTACTTGAACTTACCAGGATTATACGACGCAAAGTTTTAACCCTGTTGTTGGTCTCTAGGAAATGTACATATAGCAAGTTTATACCATTTATCTTACTTCTATTTCGTTAAGGATATTCACTGCCTCGACGGATTGTTTAGAGAAAAACAGTACATACTACCGGTCGGTTGATGCGTAAATTAAGTTTATGTGAAAGACAACGTTGGCCACTATTCTAACAATGACAAGATTCGGACAAGGCCTTGGTATGATCAGTTCTGATGGTTACAGTATGCACGATCCTGTGCCTGAAGGCGTCATGCTGAGTGCCATAAAAGTAAGTGAGATACTTTATAAGTAATATTTATAGGTAACTCGAGCACACATGCGGACCATGCAAATACACTTAATGGGAGATAACATATATTCTAATATGTATATATGTATACAGCACCAGCAAGTGCTTGTAGGAACATTACATACAATGAAACTACAACTATATGTATACGTACATGTATGATATGGGCATCTGCTTCTCGATTTCGATATGTTAGGTGACAGTACTGACTCTCTGTAGGACAGTGCCTTTTTAATGCATGAGTAATACTACATACTAACTCAACATGCTTAATATTGCCTTAGCTTAAATTGAATTCTGCAACTTGCAAGTCTAATACAACCAGTGCTATCTAGGCAGAATGTTTTCAATTTGTGAGAAAGCAAGCATTCTATGTTTGTCAATCTATCCTGTCGACCTAGGTAGGCATCCACCAACTGATACAACACTTTGAAACAATGCTGCCATCTTTTTTCTTCTTTCAATTTTCAAGTGTGTGGTTTATGTAGACAAGTCGATGCGCTGCCATATCTAAATGACATGATGACCAATATCTTCTATGGACATTCCATATTCATACAGATAGATAATGCCACATTTGGAATTCCGACGTGCCGCTTTTTGTCGGACGGCGTTTGACAAAATATTGGTATGCTTATGAAGGTTGCATCATGTCCCCTGTCTTTTCGGAATAATGGCCTGTACACTACATATGTATATGTACATGAGTTTTGTTTCTTAAGGCGCATTCACTGATTCCTGATTAGGGAACTTATCCGACGTCTACATGTATATACTATATATGTACAATGCAACCAGGCAAGTAGATAGGGGCATTTGTAAAACAAACTGGGGGAATACAGCTATACTGCTGTCTGGTTTAACAATAGCCAAGAGAAGATATTTCACGTCCGTCCGTTCGTACATTCGCCGTCTGTCTTCCCACCTTCCGTTATCATTATAGTTGTACTTGTACGTAGACTTGTATTTTGCCTGCCCTGTGCTGTCTCCTTTGAGTTTTATATCCGACTGCCTGCCGAATATACCCGGTTTTCTGTATTTTTTTTTTTTTTTAATTTCTTGGCAATCTCGTGATAATCGTAGGTCATTTCTCGATCTGGCTGTTCTAATAATACATAAATATACTACCGGCTTAGAGCAAATGCTTTACACTTGTGGATTTAATGGTAGAGGCACATATACATGTAATGGCCTAAATCGGTGCTGTTACTATTACAAGCGACAATCCGGATGTTGGATACTAGATGTAGAAAATTAGGTTTTGGCCTCAGGGCGGAGTCCCGATATCCCGATATGCCCGGAGATATGTGTCTTATTTTTGCGGCAACGCAAAGTGTAATATGTAACAGTACAACCGCAAACAAGACTTGAGGCAAAGGGAGAATGCTGGAGATCCAAGCTTAAGGCTGTTCTCTAGGACATAGGCGATGTGATCTGTGCATTGAATTCCGCGTCTACTGTTTACCACACCCGCCTTACTTAGATCGAGGTCTGTGGTCTCTTTCTGGAAAAGGAAATACTCTATTTTGGGTTCGAGCATGGGCATTTGAAGCATCGAGAACTGGACTGGCGGATCTATTGAGTGACAACTGTGTACGTAGCCTAATACGAGTGAGATAGGTGACAACTTGCAACACACACACACACACACACACGTTATAATTGATTGATAGGCAGGGAGGTTAAACATGACGCATGTACATAGGCGCTATTGTATGGAGACCCGAGAAGTATAAGAAGCCGACGATATCTCGTCCAAGAGTTCTTTCTTTTTGCTTCTGCTCTTCACCCTCATCTTCTGGTCATCATCCTTGCCCTACCTATCCACCTCTTGGTTCACGCTCTTTGAATATACATTCCTTTTCTGACTGTCACAATGGCTTCTCTCACTAAGTTCGCTATTATCTTCGCCTCTCTGGCCGGCTCGGTTGCTGCTGCTCCCGCTCCCACTGACGCTCCGTCTGTGGAGGCTCTTGCTACTGGCTCCGAGACTGCTCAGAAGATGGTTATGGAGGCTGTTTCAGGAAAGTACATTATTACTCTTAAGTCCGGTGCCTCGAAGCGCGATGTAGACTCCCACGTGGAGTGGGCTACTTCTGTCCATGCTCGCGGTCTCAAGCGTAGAGTCGAATCCAACCTCGCTGAGACTGCCGGTATCGATAAGGTTTGGTCTGACAACTACAAGGGTTACTCGGGTGAGTTTGATGAGAAGACTCTTGAGGAGATTAGCAAGAACGAGCAGGTAAGCAAGCAGTGTCTCCCCCATCTTCGACTAGCACGTGGCCCTTCAGGCTGTCTACCTACACGACCATTCACTGACACTACGGTTTTCTTCATCTATAGGTCGCCAACGTTGAGCCCATCTACTACTGGGATGTTGCCTCGTCCTCTGACAACATCAAAACCCAGGGTTTGGCTACCTGGGGTCTGGCTTGCATATCGCACCGCGACTACATTCCCCAGGACTACCAGTACGATGTCAGCGCTGGCAACGGCACTTACGCCTACATCATTGACTCTGGCCTGAACCCCAAGCACTACGAGTTTGAGGGCCGCGCTCACTTCGTCTACAACGCCGTTCCTGACTCTGAGACCCGCGATGTTCGCGGCCACGGCACTGCCGTTGCTGGTGTCATCGGTAGCAAGACTTACGGTGTTGCCAAGAAGACCACCATGTTCGGTATCAAGGTCATCGATAGCGAGAAGACCACCACCGATATCTTGATAGATGGCTTCGAGTGGGCTGTCAAGAACATCACCAGCACCTCTGGCCGTGCTGCCCTCTCCGTCGTCAACCTGTCGGTTAACGGCCACTACTCCCACGCCTTCAACAACGCCATCCAGAACGCCTTCGAGGTTGGTGTTACCACTGTTACTGCTTCTGGCAACAACATTGACGATGTCAAGAACTACTCCCCCGCCTCCTCTCCCCACACCATCACCGTCGGTGCCATCGGCCGTGACTACTACTCTGCTTTCTTCAACAACTACGGTAACGCGATCGACATCTACGCTCCTGGTGTCGAGATCCCCACCACCTGGATCGGTGACAACGACACCGTCCGTGATGCTACCACCGTCACCCAGGGTACCAGTCTGGCTGCTGGCCACGTCTCTGGTCTGGCTCTGTACCTCAAGGCTCTCGAAGGCCTGAAGACCCCCCAGGAGACTACTGACCGCATCTACAAGCTGTCCAGCAAGGACAAGGTCGGACTTCTGCCCGCTCGCTCTGCCAACCGCCTTGCCTACAACGGCATCAAGAAGGGCCTCTTCGAGTGGTAAATTTCTGACCACTAGATTTGTTGCCTTGGCTGTTGGGCCTCTTCATGACAATCTTCACCTCCTGTCTCTGATGTTGACCTGTTGGTTTTCATCTTCGCATTGTGATAAGGGCTCTATATCATTTGCATAATGCTCTTGCTTATCTTTGCTAAACATTCCCTACATTCTATTGAGCAATCGCTCTCTGCCTTGCATTTCACTGCATTGTAGATGCTTTTGCTCGATACCACGGCATTATGTTTTGCATCAGTCATTCTCTACCCTCAATTATCTCCTTCTGTCTTCTCATTTTTTATGGTTCTCAGTTCATAATCACCTCGCATAATTTACAATTCATATTACTTGGTTGTTCTAACTCTCTGTCTCTACTGCTTTTTAATTAGTGTGATGTGCATGTAATACATTGACTAACTAACAGACTTCTATGTTGCTCAGCACACACTTGTATGTTGAACCTTGTATCAGCTCTTGTATTGATTAAATTATATCGCAGAATATACTCTAATTTCTTGTAGTTGATCCAACTTGGAGGTTACCGCCACCTGTTTTTTATCATAAAAAGCAAGCAATTTAGACTGCTGAAGTTATGAGGCACAGCAAAAACGTGATAATTATAATTAGCAATGTAGTGAATAAAATCTATCTATACATGCATATTCTACTAGTGTGCATTATGTAAACTACGAGTCACCATAATTCTTAAAACGTCAACTAACTATTTTTTATGGATCGGAACCTTTTTTCACTAACCCTAGTCTTCGGGTTCCTCGTCCCCTCCAAAGCCTCGTCGAATATACGTCATTCCTCATTGGTAAACTTTTGCTGCTTGCAGTACGTACAAGTACAGTTGACTTGCGTTACCTACTACCTACAGACTAGACTCTGTCTTCAACCTGCGCGTCCTTTCATTCGTCCCTTCGAATCGGCTTTCCCCTCCATCATATTCAATCGCCCGCGTTGTCCATTAGTAATACGCCCCCGATAACCTACCATCGCCAACATAATTCTATTCAAAGTCGGCTAGCCGAACTGTTGGCCTGAGAATCGTTATTTTTTGCATTTTTTTGTCTTTGTGTCTTTGTGTGTCCGCCCCCACTTCTTTTGACATTATTATCACAACACTTCATCTGGTGCAGTCACAGCCTAGAGCCGTGATTGTGCCGTTTTTCTGTCAACAGCCACCATGTTCTGGCGATTTGGCGGTTATTCGACCGTCTCGACCATCGATACCATTCTCGACAAATCTGATTTTACCCTGGAAGAACTGCTCGAGGAGGCCGATCTGATTCAAGAACTCAAGCAACACAACACCAGACTGATTGAGTTTCTACGTGAAGATGCTGTTCTGGAAAAGTTAATGAAATACGTGGTGGCACCCCGCCAAGAACCTGCCGTGCTAATCGACGGCTCTGCCAACAATGATGCCAACTCGAACGCTACAAGCGATGATTCTGGGCCAGCTTCTGAGGCTTCGGCGCCGTATAGTACTGATGAGGACAACGAAACCGATGCTTCGTCTCTAGACAGACCCGTTGTCGTTGTCGCCGAGAAAAAGCCCAGCCTTGTGTTCTCCCGGCCCCGTTCGACTTCTGTAGCAACGAGCGGGTCAAATGTCGAAGACGAAGATCCTGATAAGAAGCGGAATCGCTACGCCTTTGTCGCTTCTGAAGTACTGGCTTCCGACACATGGTCTATCTACGATGCCTTGATGGAGAACGAAAGTTTATTCCCTATATTTTGGGAATTTTTACGGCGCCCTTCGCCATTAGATCCGCTTCAGGCTGGATATTTCACGAAAGTGAACGAAGTTCTTTTCGACAAAAAGACAGAGGAGATGGTTGATGTTCTCAAAAGAATGCCAAATGCCGTTTCTGATCTACTTAGCCATGTCGAGTGTCCAATGATCATGGATCTACTACTCAAAATCATCGCTCTAGATCGTAAGGAAGGCGGTCAGGGTATTGTCGAGGTCAGTGAAACACATCCATCTTGGTTTGAGCCGCAGTATGTACTAACTATATCCCTTGTCTCTCTTTTTATAATAGTGGTTATATTCCCAGGATATTGTGCCAACTCTGGTATCCTGTCTCTCTCCCCAGCGAAACTGGGTTGTACAAACAGCTGCTGGCGACTTCCTCAAGGCCATTATTACAATCTCGGCTAATGCATCTCAAAATGATCAGCAATGCATTGGCCCTAATGAACTTACCCGCCAGCTCGTGTCCAGACAATGTGTTGAGCAATTGATCAAGTATATGCTTGGGGGTGGTAATCCATTGACAGTCGGTGTCGGCATTGTCATCGAGGTAATTCGAAAGAATAACTCTGATTATGACCCCGACGTTGGCTCTGAAGCTGGTACGCCTCCTACGAGTAGGGATCCCATATACTTGGGGACATTGCTCCGCCTGTTCGCTGAGCATGTTCCTGATTTCATGAACTTGATTATGAAGGCGCCCTCTCGTAAGAACGCCGTCAGCTCGACCTTTGGCGAGAAGCTGGAACCTCTTGGATTTGATCGTTTCAAAACTTGTGAGCTCATGGCCGAGCTTCTGCATTGCAGTAACATGGGACTTCTCAATGAGCCAGGCGCAGAGGAGTTGATAGCGGCCCGGGATGCTGAGCGTCACCGCTTGCGTAGTGAGGGACGTCTTTACCCACAGTACATGGGAGATGACATGTCTCTCGCTGCTGATGATCTTACTATGCGATCTCTACATCACGAAGAGAGCCGACGACTTGAAGTCACTAACGCCGACGATGATTTTGAAGAAGTCGAATCTTCAAACGATGATTACGTGCGAGCTGAAGATGAAATGCCTCCTGTTGCTTCTTCCTTCATCGATAAAGACGACGACGATTTTGTTGACGAACCTCTCAGCTCGCCTCGTCTGAACATCAAGGGCGAGCCACACGACATCGACGAAGAAATGTCAGCGAGTGATCTACCAACAGTACCTGATGAATCATCTGACCTATCTATGAAAGACCCGTCAGCTGGAAACTTCTCGGATCTCGGCATGGAGAAATCACATGATGAGAAAAGCCAAGCTGATATCCTTGCTGTCGATGAAGAAAGAGAAATCACCGAGAAAATGGAAGATGTTACTCTCGACTCTAACAACAGCGGTGTGGCAAACGAAACTATCTTGTCTACTACATCCGATCTCGCCGAAGATGCCAGAAATGAGCCTTCGAGTATCAGCGATACTTCTACGGCAACAGAAGTCCCATCCAAATCACAGGGTCCCAATTTTGGAGCTTTTGAATCTCAAGAACCCAGCGCGCCCGTAGCCCTTTCTTCGGCTAGTACCGAATATTCTCAAGCAACTGGCCCTAATCCATCACTACAGAATTTGGACCAGCCTGCTTCTACATCCCCCCATGGCGACAATTCAGACGCGAACCATACTTTCTCGACTTCAGAGGCTACTGTCATTTCCGATTCTCGGTCAAAAGACTATGAAGATGCTGATCTCGAGGCAGACTCGGAACATGTTCCTGAGCCTTCGATAGTTTCAGAGGCGGACGACGACAAAGAAATCAGCCGGGAAAGCCTAGAAACCACTACGCCCGAGGCCTCGATACTTGACGTCAAGAATTCGAGCCAAGTCACTGAGCCCGAAAACTCTTCAGCATTCTCTGCAGGTCTTGGCTTCAATGAAGACTCTTCGCGCCTAGAAGATTCATTAGACAGGTCTAACTTGCCTTTGGAGGACAATGGGCTTCCTTCTCACTCAGAAACGCCTACTGGAGACGGGCCCCGCCACACCCCGGTCGTTGGTGATCTTCTTAAGATACAATTTGTTGAATATGGCGTTGTACCAACTATTCTCTCCTTCTTTTTCTCGTACCCATGGAACAATTTCCTGCATAACGTCGTCTATGATATCGTGCAGCAAGTCTTCAATGGCCCGATGGATCGCGGATATAACCCTACATTGGCGATTTCACTGTTCGAGTCTGCAGATATCACGGCTGCCATCATCAGAGGACAGCTTGCTAGCGATGCCTCTCAAATTCAGACCAAGACACGCATGGGCTACATGGGACACCTCACTCTCATTGCTGAAGAGGTTGTTAAGTTTACAGAGCGTCATCCTCCCGAGCTGCTTTCGAGTATGGTTCTTGACAAGGTCATGAGCCAAGACTGGATCAGCTACGTCGATGGGCCATTGGCCGAGACTCGAGAGCGTGATAACGCTATCCTAGGTGGAGTTCGTCCCGAGGATGCTGTTCATGCACGTGAAAACATGGGCCTTGGCCACCCTGATAATTCGTCATCATTCGGACCATCATCTCTTGGCCTCAGTAATAGCGGTACTAATGCATTGGCATCTGCTGGGCTCACGGGTGGGCTCACAGGTGGGCTTGAATCCAACGACAGCAACGGTATGGGCATAGGGCCATTCGCTATCAGCGCTGGCACCTTGATGTCTGGCTTTGGCAGTTCTAGCGATGAAGAGGATGATGATCGTGAGAATGATGAAGACATTGCAAGCGAGGTAAGCATTTCGCACTTTCCCTTATTTTGAAATCCATGTTCTGCTTGAGAGATGGCTAACATTCATCGCTATAGTTCCGGAAGTACACGGATAATCTCAACGTAGATAGTTCATCAACTTCGAGCCCTCCATCTATTCCTCCTCCACCCCCGCCACCTCCTCCGCTGAACATTGCCCCGTCGCGTGCTCGCCTTCAGCTTCAGGCCCGTCTTGCTATGCATCAACAGACCAACAATGCGAACTTGGCAGTTTTCAGTGGTAGCTCTGATCTGCCTGGAGAAGATGCCATCGATGACGATGATGATGATGATGAGCAGCAACAGCATGACCTGTCAAGCCTACAGGGAGACCCATTCGGCGATGATGTCAATCCCATTGATAGCGATGATGAAGACGAAGGCAACTCCGGTGGTGGTGCGTGGGGCAATAACAGCAGCGGGCGTGGTGCTTGGTGGCGTGGGGTTGTTACCGGTGGTGACTCTGGCGGTGGCCAAGAGAACTCAGACTCTGATATCGACGAGGATGATGAAGAGTTTGGTGATTTTGCCATGCCTGAGCCAGAAGCGGATTCAGGTAATGCACACAGCAAACAAAACTCAACCACGCAAGGCAGTATAGAAGACAGTAATATTGGAGGCGGGAAATTAAGTATCCTCAAGCCTCTTGCTGTACATCCTCCAGTGTCAGGAACAGCAGCAGCATTTGGTGCGAATAGCCAGAAGACTGGATTAAGCAGTCTTTGGCCGTTTGGACAAACGTTTTCGTCGGGAAAATCTAGCGGGTCAGGTAGCGGTACGGGATCTTCATCCTCACACATTGAAGAAAAGCAGCCTGAGACAGAGAACCCAGGCTCTGCCCAGGAAACTTCGGAGCGAACATTATTGGGTGGTGATGCGCAAAACCAATCATCATCACGGGGTGGTCTAGACGATATCGACGACGATGATGACATTGATACATCGCGAGTTGTTCGTACTGTTGAAGCTAAGAGACGCACGAGTCTAGAGGATGCTGACGATGAAGAAGTTGTAGTTTAGTGTTTTTTTTCTTTTCATTTTCTTACTAGTTCTAGAAGATACATTCAAATTGTGTAATTTCTATTCCAATTTACAATATAAAGTTTCAATACACAACTTGAGATGACTGTTTAAATTCAAGTGTTTGTATATAGGTGTGATCTCATATATAATACATTTTCACTTCAACACTAGTTGGTAGAGTTCATGTTCAAGAACCCAAAATGCTCCGATCTAGGGTTAATAACATGACCAGGGTTCGTATAATGTGAAGCTAAACCAAAAGGTGTATGTAGCTAAAAGATTATAACCGGCGGTTACCGTTCAATATCGAGGCCGTAAGATGGTACAAGCACCTCTTGAAGTCCGCCAAGGCCCATTTGCCCATTTACACTTGAATATCATAATTTGAAGCAATTTTTTTTACGTGATGAATAGGACGACGTCGGGGCTTGAGAGAAGTGTATATAAAGGTCGAATCTCTTCTTTTTTTTCAACATAGTGTAGTGTGAAGACTTCAGATTCTTTTCTTTCTTTCTCTCCCTCATCGGTTGGGTTTGCTCTCTTTTTAAACCAACGAAACGGTCAAGATGCTTGTTGGGCCGGATGCCCGAAGATCGACATAATTGAATTGGAATTACCGATACTTTTTCTTCTTTTATCTTTGAATTCAGCCTGTTTATTAGTTTGATAGGTTGTATTTTGTTTCTGTCTTATCTCTTGCGGCTCTTTGTTATTCGCTCTCTCTCTCATCTTGTTTCCTCTCAGCCACATCGACTCTCGGGTACGATTTCAAATCCCAAAGAACCAACAAGACAGCGTCTTTTTTCTTCTCTTTCTTCAATCCGCTTCGATCCAACTTCATATCAGTTTGCCATGACAAAACAAAGCAAAGAAAAATACTTGGGTTGGGATCTCGGCCTCCACATGCCTATTTAGGAAAGAATTCCTAGCGGGTATCTAGCGGAGAGAAGTCGAGAAAAGAAGATTATGTCTACTTAGGGGACTTCGTACTCTTTGCATTTAGCTGTACTAATATACATACTATGTATGTACAGCTAGTTCATTATGACCGGTGTGGAAAGATCGGTACGTCCGTTCCGTACGGAAAAAAGAGGATGAGGTCGAAGTCGTCCCTTTTTAGCTTTACGATAAAATCCATGGCTGGACAGTCAACGGGAATAAAACTATCTAGTAAGTAGGATGGACACTAAGAGAAAAAAGTTTTCTATTACTCTTTCGTTATTCTTTTTTTCTTCTTCTGAGGAGCCCTTACTAGGTATAGGTTCTATCTGGATATATCTTCTGGCTTGGAAGGTGGAAAGAAACGGAACAAAAGGAAGGCGGTGTTGCGTGGCCTCGGGTCCTTGAGATGTTTGAGATGTTGCCGTGGCATTGAACATTCTGAATGAACATTACGGAGCAGTTGCAAGTTCTCTAGTTCTTTTGCTTCCTAGTGGTCTGTTGCTCTGTCTTCTCCAGTGGCAACAGTGGCAAACAACCGGCGACTTTTTTCTCTCCTTCGCGCTCTTTTAGATTAAGTAAGTGTCCGAAGAGAATGAGGGAAGACGAGCTGTGAGCTGTTCAACCTATCTCGTCTCGCAATCTCTATCTGCCAGGTGAGCTGCCAAGATCGAGATTTCTTCCACATTCAGCGGACTTGTCGAACTTTTGTTTTCCACTCTGGCGGCCAATAGCTTCTATGCTTATCTCCAGCCAACCAGCAACCAGAAACGACAGATACTGGTCCCTTTTTTTTTCTGTGTCCCTGCTATTTTTTGTTCTTTTCTTCCTTGATTCGTCCTAAGCTGATTTTTGTGGATCCTTTGTGGACACGCTTCACGGGGCTGTTTCTTTATTTCGCCGCTAGCCATCGCACTGAAGACAGGGATCAGGGATCATCCAATTCAGTCAAGATCAAAAAGCAATGACTGGGGCCACCGGACCCATATAATGCTTCTAACCTTCCAGAATCGGCATCGCAAACACCTGGTCTTGACCCCCTGTAATTGTAGGGCCTTTGTTGGACTGTGTACTGCCTGTACCTGTCTATAGTTGTACTTGGTGTGCTATTTTTTGCGCAATTCGGACGTAGCCTGGCCGTGATTCATTTTGTTTAGTTTAGTTCAGTTCATTCTGTGCATGATTGCTTGCATATGTGTCTGCCTCAGCTATCAATTTAGGCGTGATTTGACTTGCTCTGGCCATTTGATTGTCGGCTTTGCCTATAATCCTTGCATTGTTGTTGTCTCAGCCAAAGGAACCTGTTCGACATGTCATATTCATGTCTTTCCTCATTATCTTTCTTTTTCTATGACCGATCCTAGTTTGTTCTTATCTCTAAAAGTTCAATAAGCTCTAAATTACTTAGGCCGTTGAAAAAGAAAAAAATCCGGTCGCACGACCTCAAAAGTACCTAACCAGAATTGGTCACATTGGAGTCAGGAAAAGTCAAGGCACTTACACGCACGCTAATATTTAAAGGAAGAAAATGAAGGCTTTATCAAGTAATTATCGTGAAGAGACATCATCCTAACTCATCTCATGACGCTATCCAGTCTAGACCAGCCCATCTTAGCACAAGGTCTAAGAAAGACATCGATATGAAGTAGCAGACGGACGATAACCGAACAGCAGAATGAAGCAATAAAAGGAAACTCTCCGAATATTGAGTCCATGGTCTAGAGTACAAGCAATAAATATCAATAGTACACAACACTGTACGTGGTGGTGTCTTTTAATCTGTGTCCATGTCAATAGTACATATGTACATATCTACTGTAGACTGTAAACCCTAAATCTTGGCTTCTGGCTTGGGTCTGGACAAGTGCCCAGAGCTTGACTTGAATATACATACAACCGTACATCTATATAGTTATATGTACATTAGTTATATGATATATCACATAAGCTGAACTAATCAACCATATCAAGCTGGCTAGACAGATATAATGACCCAGTGGATGGTGCTGTAGATGTTTATATGTGCCCAATGGTTCGCCACCCACGGTCATGATTTGCAGGCGATCTCTTTCCATATCGACTACTACCATGTATGCATTTAGAGACGTTTTCTTAGTAGGAACAACCCTCTTGTATGATATCGGTGCGCGTACCTACATAGTACATCCTTTCATAGTTTGAGTTCGTTATTTTGTGTATATTGCCCCTTATTGCACCGGCTACATGCATGGCACACAAGTACTGAAAGATAAACATTGATGTTTGCCTAGGGGAGAACTTTCCACTAGGTCTTCTTTCTGCGGGTTCATACCCACGGAATGTAGATATATTACGCTTACTCATACTGTACTAGTGGTTCATTGATAAGGGAGCGAATGGTCAACTACAATCATGCGACTGGACTTAGACTAACACGTGGGTATCGTGGCAATGAATGCTCCATTTAACGTCGTAGTTGTGTTGTGGAAACAAGGGAAAGAATAAGTGATCCTTGCTTTATCACTACATATTTAGGAAGAGCGAGTGATAGGAACATAAAAAACCAAGACCAATACTAATATAAAAACAACGGCGGAATCGAAACCAACGATAAGTTTGATACAGAGCAAACCACAGATCTAGGGTTCAAAAAGCATTGCACACGTAGCGGGATTGACGAAAGGATTCTAGCCCAGGCATCTAGCGCTAGCAATAGCTGCTTCCACCGATATCTGTGCGGGGACTACATATTAGTATACATGTATGATACAGGCCAAGATTTGATGGTAAAGATAAGCTAAGATTGAGCTCTGACCTAGATTACTAAGTACTAGTATACTAGGATACTGGACGAGCAAAGCCGGAACAAGGCTAGTGATGACTGCGGCACGTGTGCATGATACTTTATCGTCTGTCTTGTCTTTTGGGACTGGGTAGTAGCTTCATTGTTTGAGAGAGTACAGCATAGTGCAGCTAGACAAGTTACAGATACAGATAGCTGCGGTATCTATGGAAAAGGTACTCGAGTGAGATCATGGGCACTTGATGATCCATGGGGAGATAATCGGATTGTCCTATCAGCAACGTGCTATTTCCCCGGATCAGTCTTAGAGTAAGGACGGGAAGAGGTTGTAGAAGCCAAAGTTAACTCAAAGAAGCATCAAAAGAAAGAGTGGAGGCGTACTGAGCTGTGTATTAATAAAAGTAAAAAGTAGATGGCAGGGTGTGGAGGCGGGGGATCCGATAAAGAGGTTGAAGCAAAGACCAACGATTATCGTATATCAACGAATACAAGAACAGTGTTGGATAGAGGTGTCTGTCTGTCTTTCTGTCTGTCGTATACTGAAGATTATACAAAGACAGAGTAAGATGCTTGATGTACAAGTTGGTGACTTGTGCTGAGCATTATTACTATGTACAAGCTACCCGCTATCAACAAATTGGTAAACTGGTGTATTCATACAAGTGTATAATTTGGTCTCACGATGCCAAGCCCAAGCTACTAGGAATTCCCCACGATGAAGGAAACAACAGCGGCCTTTGGCCAAGTTGTCATTACATCAAACTTTAGTGAACCTTTACTAAACTTGTTCGTTTGACAGGCAATGCGTCCAGGACTAGGAACTAGGATTTTACCACCCTTGATCTAAGTGAACAAAAGACAGGGATTTCATGCTCATTATCTATGTAGTATGTACAGATATATATGTAGAAACTAGAAAAAGAGAAATTCATGATTAGTTTGTTTGTACTAGAAAAATATGTTTTTTTTTTCTTTTTTTCTTCGTTTTGCTACTAGGTGGAATGTGAACGCGTACAACTCAACTATATCACCAGGTTGAGCTAGTGAGGGAGAAGACAGACTAGAGAGAAAGAAAAGAAACAACAATACTCTATTACTCTATTACACTGTATTTCTGCTGTGTTTCGGCGGACATAGACGGCCAGCTATCTACACACAGGCCATTCCAGCTACATATACAGATACAGATACAGATACAGATAGATAGCTGCTGATCGACCTCTCCAGCGCTATTTTCGTTTATTTATTTCTAGCGGATATCAGGAACAGGGCATCCCGAGAGCACGGGACCTGTAACGTGTATCCTCCGTCTTTATTTCCTTATTGTTATATATGTCTGTCTGTTTTGCTAATTTGCAAGAAGAAAGATGGACGAGAGAACACCAGGTTGGCTCGGGCGGTTTTTTTGTTGCTCTTACATAGTAATTTTGAATGGATTGGAGTTTATCTCGACAAGTACATAATATAGAGATAAAATAGGACAAGCTAGGGTCAAGAAGTGGGATGGGAACTTGGCTTTGCGTATCTTTCTTATCATGAAAACTGCACCGACTTGTGCCAATAATATGCCAATAATAAACGTCATAAGTCAGGTTGGTTGGGATATGATATGATAGGCATAGGCGTTTACCGGGAAAGTCTACATGTAATTCTACGATAAGATGACTTGTTAGTTAATTTCTAATTTGTGACGCTTGGAGATACGGTCACGCGAGCATAGTGTGGTTTTTGGAAAAAAAAAAAGAAAAAAAAAAAAAAGAATATACTATGGAGATGGTTTTAGAGGCAATATCTAGTAGAATCTACAGAATGTAGAATGTAGAACTAAAACCAGAAAAATCCAATAGCGTATAGTTAGTTACTCGTGTACTAATTAAAATGTCAAAATGTCGTTAGGTTCGTTGTCATTTAGTAGCTTGCTTAGCAACAAATTTAATTCCTCAACTACGAAAACAGCCCAAAAAAAAGCACTTAACTTTTTCCATAGTTACTTTAGTCCTAAAAAGCACTGATAACTCCAACAAAACTAAAAACTCCACTACTAAAATTTTGTACAAAAGCCAGTCGCTCCCACCACTATAAACCGGCCGACTTGGTCTTGTCTTTTGTTTCTTTCTTTTTTTCTTCAGCAGCCTCACCGCGCCCAGTTATCTGTTTTTAATATTTCCTTTACTTAACATTCATCTTCCTACCCAGGTTGCTGTTTGTTCTTCTTCCCCTTGGAGTAATAATAGCAATCGTCTCGTCTCGTTACGGTTCTACTATCTCCTTCTCCCTCCTCATCCTCCTCCCTTATCTCTTTCTTATCTTTTGACCGTCAAGATGGCCGAGCCTACCTCACTCGCCTCTCCGGCCAAGAGAAACTCGGGCAGCATCAAGGCCGGTTCCTTCTCTGACCCTGAGAAGCAGTCCGGCGCCGTTGACCAAGGCGGCGCCGATATCGATGCCGCCTCGGAGCACCGGTCAACCCGGCTAAGCCTACTGATGCGCCGCAACAAGTGGGTTGTTCATCTCTTCTGGGGCGCGCTGTTCACTGGCTGGTGGATTGCTTCTCTCGTGCTACACCACGACGACAAGAACTGGGTAGTTCCCTTCCTGGTCTGGCTGGCTATCATGCTACGCCTCTTCTTCTTCTACGTCTCGTCCTCGCTGGTTTCCAACCCTATCAAGACCGTCTGGAAGAAGACTGCTGTAGCTGCCCAGAGCCGCATCCCTGAGAACCTTCGTACGCCCGCCGGTGCCCTCGTGACTATCGCCGTCATCCTCATCGCCACCTTCGTGACGCCCGAGTGGGAGGACAACAACCGTGCCAACCGTGCCGTCTCCCTGTTTGGTCTTGCCGTGCTCATCTTCTCACTCTGGGCCACTTCTCACGACCGCTTCAAGGTCGAGTGGCGTACCGTCATCGGTGGTATGCTGGCCCAGTTCATCATTGCTCTGTTCGTGCTGCGCACTGGCGTCGGCTACGATATCTTCAAGTTCATCGCCGACCGTGCCTCCGATCTGCTCGGCTACTCTAAGCTCGGTGTGGCTTTCATGACTACCGATGACGTCGCCTCTCTGCCGTGGTGGTTGCTCAGCGTTCTGCCTGCCATCATCTTCTTCATCTCGCTGGTCCAGGTCCTCTGGTACTGCGGTATCCTCCAGTGGTTCGTCGGCAAGTTCGCTTCTTTCGTCTTCTGGGCTCTGCGTGTCTCTGGTTCCGAGGCTGTCGTCGCTGCTGCTACGCCTTTCATCGGTCAGGGTGAATCTGCCATGCTGGTGCGTCCCTTTGTCGCTCACATGACCAACGCCGAGATCCACCAGATCATGACTTGCGGTTTTGCCACCATCTCCGGTTCCGTCCTGGTCTCGTACATTGGTCTTGGCCTTAATGCTCAGGCCATGGTCTCGGCTTGCATCATGTCCATCCCCGCCTCGCTAGCTATCTCCAAGCTGCGCTACCCCGAGACCGAGGAGACCATGACTGCCGGTAATGTCGTCATTCCCAAGGACGAGCACGAGGAGGCCAAGAACGCTCTTCACGCCTTCGCCAACGGTGCCTACTTCGGTATCAAGATTGCCGGTACCATCATGGCCTCCATCATGTGCACTCTGTCCGTGGTTGGTCTGGTCGACGGCCTCCTAGGCTGGTGGGGCTCGTACCTCAACATCACCTCACCCAAGCTGTCTCTGGAGCTTATCCTCGGTTACATCCTGTACCCCGCTGCCTTCCTGCTAGGTGTTCCCCGTGACGGCAGTCTGTACACCATCTCCAAGATCATCGCCGTCAAGATCATCAAGGTATGTCCGACCTAATATTGCACTAATTCTTGCTCTCCTTGCAGCCATTGCTAACCTACTATGTCTTGCAGAACGAATACGTTGCCTTCACCGAGCTGGTCGCTGCTGAGGGTCTCTCGGCCCGTGCCCGTCTCATCGGCACCTACTCCATCTGTGGCTTCGGTAACATCGGTTCTCTGGGTGTCCAGATCGGTATTCTGAGCCAGCTGGCCCCGAGTCGCGGTGGTGATGTTGCTCGTCTTTCCATCTCCGCCCTAATTTCCGGTGTTCTGTCGACTCTAACTTCGGCCGCTGTTGCTGGCCTTGTTGTTTCCGACCAGTCTAGCTCCGGTATCACCAAGTTGATGACCATGTAAACGATCATGTTGACACATTCTCCTATATTTTTTTCCATATTCCATTTCATTACTAATCGGCCCACCTACCACTTTGGGAATCGTTCATCCAATGTCATTTTTGGTGAGACGATGCTTCCTATTCTATCACGGGCACAAAAATAAGCATTTATTCCCTCATCCATCACATCACATGACCTCATAATAGACATTTCTTGCTGTCTTTAAATCTGCAAGTCATCAATTACCAATATACCACTCTGCTTTTTTTGCTTTTTTTCTTTCTAACCATACGATTTCCCAACTAAAACATTGTATTGTGCCTTTCTATATTGTGACATGAAATTTCGTGACCAACAAGCGAATAAGTCCGTATCACTTCGTATCATTCAATGGGTAGAACTACTATTATGTAATGTATATGGTATATGTATTAATCTATTTGTATAGCGAGCATCAACGATCAAACAACCGAACATAGGATCTAAACAGTAAAAATAGCAATATGGTAGGAAAAAATTGGATTACAAGAAAGGGAAAAAAAAAGGCACCACTCAAACAACTACTACTAAATAAGGGATCGACATTTTTTCGAATATATGCAATGAGAAATATATAAAGAGAGAACACAAGGTATAAAACAAAAGCATATAGAACCTACGCTAGCTAAATCCAAACAACAACCAAAATATGAAGAAAAAAAAATAGAAGCAAAGACACTAGCTAGCCAACACTACATTATGCGTGCTTTACTGTAAAACACTCTGTCGCCAACGCTCAACCATGTCAACTTGGCCTGTCACAGGCATACCGTAGCCTGTATGTTGCTGAGTCTGTGGGCCACCATAAACTGGCAACTGGCCCATACTAGCCGAAAGAGCCAAGTTCTGTTGATTGCCATATGGATGTTGCGTACCTAGGCTAGAGCCAGTGTTCACGTGCGAACTCGTAGCACGGCCCGTGTTATACACGCCATTTTTGAAACCGGTATTAGCTCCGCTGCCTGGTGTGCCGTAGAAGGCACTGGCACTAGCTACCGGGTGTGCGCTTAATAAGCCGGCCAAGCTCAGTCGTGAGCCGCTAGTGTGCAGCTGTGGTGCAAGACCACCATCGTGGTGCCAGCAGCAGCAGCAGCAGCATCGCGCTCGGCTTGCAGTCTTCGCCGACGCTGACCAAGAGTTTCTTCGGCTTCGATAGCGGGCGTCTTGCTCTTGTTGGACAACTCGAGGTTTGTCTTCTTCTCTTCGGCGGGGGCTGCAAACTGCGCAAGTAGTTCGTTTGTGAATGTCGCACTAACAGGGCGTGTTGTAGGAAGAGCGCCACTAGCGCTGCCAGCTTCGACGGACGCAGCAGGGTCTTCTCCTCTGAGGCGAGCACGTCGTGCGGCGAGTGGCTCGTCTTCCTCTTCCTCGAGCTCAGGCTTTGCTAGGTGAAGATTAGATGGATGGGCGGTTGACAACATAGTATGACGGTGCGCAGGAGGCTGGTCGTCGCCTCTTAGACGTTGACGCCGTGAACTGAGAGGCTCGTTGTCTTCAAGCTCGCGACGCTCCATAAGACCAAGAGGTCTGTTCAAGTCGGCCACGGCAATGCCTAGATTTCGCGTGCCAGCTGCCTGACTAGCATACAAAACGCCCAAGGGGACATCTTCGTCGCTATCTTCAACGGCAGCCTTTTCAGCACCATCCTCCCAGGCGAGATTGACCTTGCCACGAAGGCGGTTCATCTGTTGGCGTTCAGCAACAGCATCCATCTGCAATAGCGTGAAGTGAGCGCCACCCTCGGGGAAGCGACTACGCGTACGCTGTTGCTGTTGTTGTTTTCGTAGCTGAAGCTCGGCCAAAAGCGTTGTCGGCGGTCCACGGTAAAGCTCGTCCTCTTCCTCCTCTTCGTCTTCTTCCTCGCCATCAGCAAGTTCGTCGGCATTGGGGCCCATGGCACCGTTAGCGCCTGTTTCGTGGTGAGAGCCAGCGTCAGAAACATCGAGGTCCAGACGGCGAGAAGAACGTACAGCCTGAGCAATGCCTTCAGGCGAGGTCTCAGGCTCTGCGCCTGTCACGGTGAGGGCGTCCATAGATAGTTGACTGGCACGCTTCTTGAGTTTCTTAGGCTTGCGAAGGCCGTCGGTGCTAACGCTGGTCGTAAGAGTTTTCGTCTGGCGTTTTTCGGTACGGCGCTTTCCCGAGGGGCCGTACACTTCGACACCCAGTTGGCCAACGATTAGGTGGTCGGTGAAGGCACTGACAGGTGCGGTAGCAGAGGCGTCGAGCAGTTCGTCCAGGGTATGGGTGGCCGAGCCGTTTTGAATCTTGATATTGGTAGTGGTGCTGGGCATTTCAAAGAAGACAGTCGCGCGTAGCTGAGGCGGAAGATGTGACACGAGCGGATTCCGTCTCGGTACGGCAGCTGGCACGGGAGTGTCTGAATCAATGCTGATTCTAGGCTGCTGTGTCGTGCCATTCGTCATATCGGAGCCTAACGGGCGAAGAACAGCACCAGCGCCAGCACCATTGGCATGCTGGTTGGTACCGTCTGTAGATGTTTGGAATGAAGGATTGCTGTTGAGTGCCTGCTCGTCTGGAATCATGCCGTTGGTGAACGATGACGCCGAGTAAGAGTTATCGACGTTGGCAAGCGGATTGCCCAGGAAATCGATAGGCTCCGGCACATAGGGTTCAGGCTCGTAGGTCTCGAGATGAGTTGGGTTGTTTAGCCACGGGGCGGAATTGCGGTTAATTTCAGGCATCATGCTAAGAACCTTGGATTGGCGGGCATTACGCTGGGCAGCTTTGGGCTTCTTGGATAGTTTCTGGGGCAAGTTGAGCATCACGGGCACGCGGGCTGGGTAAAAGGCCATTTCCATGCCGGTGGTAGGGTCCAGATATGACTGAGGCCGCATAGGCGGTATGGCCAGGCTTTGACGGGAGACATTTGCAGGGGCAGCAGCAGTAGCATCAGCAGCTCTCTCCTGCGACATATTCAATGCATGCGGGTCTTGCTGGAGGGCTGCAGATCCAGTAGTAAGGTTGTCCATGCCAAGGCCGCCATTGTTGAAACCCAGTGTCCCAGAGAGATCCAAGGGAGGCATGTTAGACAGCGTCTGGGTTATATTAGACATATCACGGTCCATTTCAGGGACGCAATGCACTCCGTCAAAGTCGCCAAAGATATCTTTCGTCTGCTCCGAGTCTGCATAGGAGATGGTGCTTGGTCTTCTTACATCAACATCACCAGCGGCATTGTAGCTAGACTGGCTCTGTTGGGCGTGGATCTCAGCGGGCGGGCCGATGGTATACCGGCTCGTGTTGCCATTGCTATGGATGCTCCGGCCA